>MU226401.1:456116-469058 GCA_018584345.1 Thuja plicata | reverse complement strand
GGAAATGAGAGCAAAGAGGAAAGTCTTAAGTTCCCCATTTTTATGGAAAGGAATGTGTGATAGATTTAGAATGATTAAGGATTTGAATTGAAATGGATAGGAGAAATACACTAACCTTGAAATATTACTGATCAAAGAATGTTGTTTTCTGAGGTCTGTAGACTGTTTCTGGAAAAACTGAAGTATGATCCAGAAAGGAAACACAAAAATGAACAAAACCCATAAATAATTTTCCATTCTGATGTCATCTAATGAAAAAGGTCAACCTTGACCCACAACTGTCAACCCTGACCCAATAATGTCGACCTTGACCTACACAGGTCCGACAGAAAATCTGTTCACGGATCCTGAAAGTTCGCTGAAAAGGGTATCTAGATCTAGGTTCAATCTGCAGTCCTGAACCTGTACCTACAAGAAAAAGAGGTTTGTTTGTTGGGGGGAGGGGTTTTACTTGGTCAAACCCCAGTTTTGGAATTAACCTCAAATATATGTAATTGAAATTGCAGAAGTAAGCAAAGTAAATGCATAAATTCACCTTGCTTGTAAAAGTCCTCGTAGAGGATTTGAATCCTTCAATCCACAAGTATGTATGCACCAATGGATCTAGAATGTAGGATGTAGGATTTCTTCAATCAATTGCTTGTAGATCTCCAACACCAAGTCTTGAATGGGTTCTTGAATTGGAAGAAGCTTAGAAGAAGGTGGATGGAGAGATCACCAAAAAGGGGACTATGTAGCTTGAATCCTTTAATGGCCTCCAATGGATCTCCTTCATGAAAATGAATGCTTGAATGATTGAGAATGGATGAATGCTTGCTTGAAATCTTGATTGAATGCTTGCTTGAATTGCACTTGAAGATAGTTTGAGAATGCTTGATCACGATTAGAAGACTTAGAGAAAATGAGAGGAGAAAGCTCCCTTTTATATGAAATTAGGACACAATCTTCTAAGGAGGCTGACATAGGAGAATTAAATTACCATTAAAGCCTTTACCCATAGGAGAGGACCTAAGTTAAATATAATTTAGGAATAAATGCTTTGGAACTTGAAACAACCAACCCAGAAGCAGGAAATAATTTTTGCAAAGACCGACATCCGGAAACTAGAAGACCCTGAAGTTTGAACCCTGGGTCAAGGTCAAGGTCGACCTTGACCTGGGTCAGGGTCAAGGTCGACCTTGACCTAGGTTAGGGTTGAAGTTGAAATACATCCAAAAGGTCAACCCTAACCCTGAGGTCAAATATCTTAGATCTACAGTCTAGGATGCAAAAATTAGGTTGGAAAGAAGTGGAAGTAGGGGCAGAACAGGAGGAAAGCTAGGTCTATATAAATAACCCATTCAAGGTGCTTGATATGACCCCAAATCACTTACTCAGAAGGCTAAACCAGTCTACCATGGAAGTGCTTCCATTTTCTGACTATACACTAGTATATCTAGTAAAGAGGAAAAAGATGCTATGAATTAGTATGAGAGTAATCACACTCCAAGGTTTAGGACGTTTCATATCTTACACAAGAAAATAGAAGATGTTGTGCAAGACACAACAAAGATATGGAAAAAAAATTTTGAAATCAAGGAAGAAGATAAGATAGAAAAGTAGAGTGCAAACCCTCTTGTATATGATAAAGAGGAAGAGTTACTTGAGGTTTAGACCATTGAAGAATCTAATGCTGAACAGATTGCAGTAGAAGTGATGGCATCCCTGCCCCAATCACCTAGCTATTTAGAAAATAATATCTCCAAGTAAAGAAAAGACTACAAAATCTACATCAAGTCAAGTAGGAACCAAGCATCAGGCTCTACCTACTACTGGGACAAGCCAAACCGAGTCACATAAGGATACTGTGAATGTCTCTATAGTTGATATAGATTCTACAGTTGGTGCAAAGAATGTCAATGACCTATTCCAACTGAATACTAAGGAGAACACTGAGGATATAAAGGATAAGGATGATGATGGAAATGGAAAAGAAATCAATCCTTCCAAGGTCAAGGGTAAAGAAACAATCACTGATGAAATTGATCTTGAGGAAGACATTGTGATTCCTAATTGGGATCTTTCTAACCTAAAAAATGAGCAAATAGATATACTTGGTGAGTTGTGGAAGAAAGAGAAAGACAATAGAAGCTCCAAACTAAGAAGAAAAGGAATAGAGTAATGGAAGATATCAAAGGTATATTCCTTGACTCTCTAGAAATTGAAGTGAATGAGAATGACTCTATTATGGACTAGCTTGTTGACATAGTTCAAAAGTTCAACATAGATCTTAATGGTCAGGAGAAATTACTGCAGAAGGCAGAAAGGAAATTTGAGAATAAGGATCTAGAGAATGTTGCAAGTAAGATTACAATAGATCAAGTGAAGCTAACAACTATCATTAGCTCTCTAGAAACCATGGTAAACAATGTTGTATCATTATTTGTAAAGTTGAGTGATACTTCCAACTTTACCATAGGAATAAAAGACAAGCTGACTAAGATTGATACAAATTTGAAGGCAAGTGCAAACCAGTTGGTACTTGACCCTAGTTCAAGTTCAGCGCATTTTGTGAAGATCAAGTATCTGACAGATATGTAGGAAGATATACTAAGGGAAGAAGAAAGAACAATGGAATACCTTACAACTATACAGATCCAACTCCTTCCACACATGGATGTCATGCAGAAACATGTTTCTCATGCAAAGACACTCATTTATGATAACAATTTTTAGTTGCAGAGCTTATGATGGAGTTGTCAGCAGAGATTCAGATTGAGTTTCACATCCTGAAGGTGTTGCAAGACAATTGGGACAACATTTTGTCTCAAAGTTTGAAGGTACATAGTGGTTTCCTTTCCTATTTTGGTATTACCTTGTAGTTATGCTTTTTGGCATTTGTGTCAAAAACAAGGGGGAAAGATAGGAAATATATGTATATATACAAGGAGAAAAGATAAGATATATTTATATATATGAGGAAATACGTGTAGAAAGAAGAGGAAGATATAAATAACACAAAAGGAAAATAGTTTTGAAAAATAAAAAATAGAGTCAGTTGTAGCCGAGTTATAGAGCAATTGTCAAAACCTGAGAAAGTACCCAAGCACATGGTAAGGGGGAGTTTTGACTTAGCAGTTTGATTAGTTTTTGGTATGATAAGTATTGTTGGTCACTAATGCCAAAGGGGGAGATTTTAGACCTTATGGAAAGACATTTTTTCAGTTAGTGCCAAAACACTTAGTCACTTATATGATTATAGTGTTGACCGAGCCAACAGCTTGAAGTGTAGCCCGAGTAGTTGTAGTGTTGATCAAGAAAAAATTGGCAATCAGTATCACCCGATTCACCAGTGTTACCTAAGTTGCACACCATATCTGAATGATCAATGTTGCCTGAGCAAACAGTGTAGCCCGAGTGCCAGAGATCAATATGTCACCCGAGTGTCAGCATATTTCCCGAGTGTCAATATATCACCCGAGTGGATTACTAGACCCGAGTATCACTATTGGGATGACTTAGTTGTTATTGTTGGATATTAATTTATATTATGGAAGCTGACTTATGAAGGTATTTTTTTGGATAAGATATATATAGAAGATAGTATATTTCATCAAAATGTGTGTAAGAGAAGTAACAATAGCAGAGTATGGATATGTGAATATGAAGTGGCAGATTGATTAGAAGGCTACAATAGTATAAAAGGAACAACATAGACTCATCTATCACATTCAGGTGATTAGTATCATATCATTGGATCTCATTTAGTAAATCAGAGTTGCATAGAAGATCACCTACTAGTTCATCCTAACAGGTGTATTGCATGAATCTAAGGACATTAATAAACTTTTATCCATGTTACTATTGCTCTATAATTCTTTGTATTATGACATGTTGTGTTGCCATCAATGCCAAACAGGGAGATTATTGATGACAATTTTTCAATTGTGTATTGTCATTGATGTTTACACAAATATAGTGATGCTACACAAATATATATACCCAAACTGAGCACAGTCAGTGTATGCCAAGTTCTCTCTGGCTTTGAAGAAGACCAAAGTGAGTTTCAGTTCTAATTGAGTTCTCTCAGGAATTACAGTATCGGTTGGTCATTGAAGGATTTCAGTATTAACTGAGTTATTCTTTTAGTGACAGCCGACTAACAATAGTTTACATTTTATGGGTAATTGGTTATATGCAGCTGAAAGACTTTATTTGAAAGGTTATTCAAGCAGACTTGACAAGGATTTTCATATATATATATATA
This sequence comes from Thuja plicata, assembly GCA_018584345.1. Lineage (NCBI taxonomy): Eukaryota > Viridiplantae > Streptophyta > Pinopsida > Cupressales > Cupressaceae > Thuja > Thuja plicata. The sequence continues at coordinate 464,812 of MU226401.1, read as the reverse complement.
TATATATATATATATATATATATATATAAGGTCAACTTTGGATTGAATGTGTGGAAGAAGAAAAAGAAGTGTGCGTTTGTGATATGAAGAGTGAAGGAAAAATCAGGTGGGATTCTGATTAAGGACAAAACATACAGAGTTGCAATAGAATATTCGGTCAGTAAGTGTTGGAATTAATGGGAAGTGTGTACTGAGAGGCGAGGGGTGAATTAGTACCTCTAAAAATTTTGTATCCTTTAATCAATTAACCTTTTTGTAATCAATTGTATATCCATTCATCTGATCTATACTATCTTGATGTGAATTATATCAATTTATAAACTTAACATACATGCAAATATTCATAGAAACATTCATGAAAGTAATTGACACATAACATATGATATGATATCATAGAAAAATCCTATTAGGAAGTAAAAACTACGGTGGGGATGGCACCCATAAAATATTCACTATCTGTAGATTGGAAGGGGCTGGTTAAGGCTTACAATTTGATCACTTCTACCCATTTAAGAGTATCTATGGAGACCTGTTAAAGTCTACTCAGTTAAGAGCTTTAGCAACATTGTTGAGTGTGCACTCGATTAAGAGATTTATAGTTGGACTGTTAAATCAACCTTCCTTGAAAGGATTTTTACACTTTGATCCACTTTTTAGAATGATACCAAATTACAATTTGACCTGGTAAATGCAATCTCCTATTGATGATATAGATCCATTTAAGTTTACATAAATAATATTATCACTTAATGTGATTGAGTAATACCTCTAATTCTTGGTAGCCTCTGATTCTAGGTAGCCTCTGTTCTTGGTTCTTGCTAACCAAATTCACCTTTTTCTGTTATGGTTCTTGAAAATTTCAATTTGATCCATAGATGTGCTCATAGGATTCATTCATCCTCTCTTCTATATTCACACATGTATATTGAATGATTGCATCATCTATTTATAAGATCAATTGACATCATCTAGTTTCATGAAAAATAATGTTAATTCTAAGATCAGGTTTACAACTTTACCTTAATCTCCTAGTCTACATGTTTTAAATTAGTTAGACTGATTAAAGAGCTTACATTTTTGTTTATTGTCCCTAAATAAATGGATTTAAAACAAATCAAGATTCTATAAATAGAATAAGACTAATTTATCTAATGTGGAAGTCAGATCCACTTTTTGTGGGCTACAACTAACTCTCAGTTTCTGACGGTCGGTTATGCTCTAAAATCAGTTGACTATATTTTGGTTTTTTTCTCTCATTTTTCTCTTTAACTGTCTCTTTGATTTGTACTATGTCTTGCAGGTTAGGTTCCTCTTTATCCTTCTAACTTTACATTTTTGGTGTACACACAAAGTTGTGTTGTTGGTTCTCTCTATACTTGGTCATTTTCATTGATCTCTTTATATCTGATTTTTAGTTTGCTCTTTGTCCTGTCTTTCAGTGTATCCTTACCAAAAGTGTTGTTTTCATACTAATGGAAAATTAATGTCATCAATATCCCCCTTTGACATTAGTATCAAAAACTGATATGTGCAAAATACTAACAAAATGTTAAGTATGTACAACATATATAATCCTTAGTCATTTAATGACTCCCCCTATGTATATGCTGATATATCATTATGTCCTGTAGTACTATATAGTGCCTTCCTATCTGTACATATCATTTTCCCCATATGAATATACATATACATATAATTTTCCATATATCATTTTCCCATCTGAATACATACCATTTTCCCCCTTTTTTGATATTAAGGGCAAAGGTCTATACCTTAGAGCTTATAAAAAATGTGGGAGTGTGAATACTTCATGTCTTCCATCATTTTCTCCCAATGTTCCTTTAATTTCTCTAGATCCATGTGCTCAAGTGTGATCTTGGAGTGCATATCATAGATGTTGTCTGCTATAGACATCTCGGGGGTTGCTATCAGTTGCCTTGCTGAATTGATGTGCTATTGAAGAAGTGTTAGATTCGGTAGACGTTGAGCTCAGAGTTTGGTGAGTTCTTCCCTAAAGTGTGTCTCTTCTTCCCATAGTTCCTACCTTAACCTCTTTATTTCAGTGATCTTCTCATAATGAAACTTAATTGCATTTTCTCCATCGGTGGTTAAGCTATTAACACTGTTATCTAGATCTGAATCTAACTTTTCTATGTTTTCACTATTCTCTTTAGTGAACTTTTCCAAAGTGCTTAGCTGTTGTATCAAGGAAATAGCTTTAGTTATAATTGAATCTAATTAAATAATGAATTCTAAAAGCTTTACCTTGTTGGCTGCAACTTCTTGGCTGATGTTCTCAATGAGTTTATCCTGGTTCTTCTGTTCTTCTCTTTCTTCTATTGCCTTCTCTGCATCAATGTTCTGAGTGGTAATTTCTTTGATGAGAGTGGCTAATTGATTAAGAATTGGATTATTTTGATCAATAAAAACATTGGGAACAATCTAGTGCAAGATTTCCCTATTTGTTTCAAGTACCATTGAGTCTTGGTGCTGTTTCCTCAGCTTCTCCTGTAATGCATTCCTTTGGCATATTTCACTGTATTCTTGTAATGCTTCATAATCAAGTGTAGTTGGGTCACATTTTGGTATCTCAATGATTTCATCCAAAGTGACCTCCAACTTATTCTTTTTGGATTTATTCTTCTTGTTTTGTGTAGCACTTGAGTGCAGTACCATTGCCATTTTCTTGTCTTTTTCTGTTGTGCTTGATGAAGTTATTTGTTGTGCTTATTTTTGCTTCTTTGATTCAGTTTGAGCTTCTCAGTTTTCTATAGACGTCTCTACATTAACCTTCACATTGTCGGTAGAAAATTTGTTGGTTTTCTCAGGAGTGCCATCCTTAGGTTTATCTCCTTCATTGGTGTCCTCATGTACTTCACTTGTCTTTGCTTTTGCATCCTTTTCTGTCATGTCTCCATCTATGTGCTTTGAATCTCCTCATGTATCCTTTTTAGTATCGGTTACTGTGTGAGTGTCTCTGATGTCTTTTTGATCATCAGTGTTGTCTTTCTTTTCCTCTTCCCCTGCATCCTCGGAAGTGTCTTTTTCAGGTGACTTGTCTTTCTCTTGTAGAATATTGATGGATTGTATCAATATTGGTGTGTTTCCTGGTATATTCACCTATGAATTATCAATTTTAGTTTCCTACTCATTGGTTTTGTCCTTTGTAACATTGACATCTTCATCTTTGTTTACTTCTTCTGCTACGTTATCGATTATGTCATTGATAGTATTATCCTCAATGTTTTCTTTGTAGTGTCAGCCCATGTTTCATCTACAACATTCATTTTTTTGTTTCTAGTTGTGTCGTGTTCTTCCTTGTCTAACTCAACAAATGTATCACCTTCTGTATCTTTTATTAAGATATGTTCTTTAATTGCCTTATCAACATCTTTCTATTCTAGGTCTTTCTTAGGGCTTTCTTCCTCAGCAGGTCTATTTAGAATTTTACACCATTTCTTGTGGCTTTCTTGTTCAAGATCTATAATCTTCCCTTCAAGAAATTTGTAGGCTCTCAACTTCGGTGAGAATTCCTTTTTTTGGTTCTCCTTCATCTCATCAAATTATTCCTTCTTGGATTCAGAAGGCATGAGAGTAACAAGTACTCTTTCTCTTGTTTCCTTCTCACTCTTCAAAGCAAATTTCCATCTAGATTATAGCTTGTCCAAGAGTTCCCTTGGTACATTATTTCTTTCAAATTGAATTGGTACATATTTAAACTTGTACATCTTTTCTATGATGGTGTCTTAAATTTTTTTCTGATCTTCTGGATCTAGTTTCAACCATCTTCTAATCTTAGAATTTGTAATAGATCCTGAATTTGCAATAGATTTGCATATGTCTTCAATGCTTTCTAGAGCTTTAACCTTGACATTTTCTACCTCTACAGCTTCATCTTACTCAATGTCTTCAATATATTCTCAGGTTCTGATGAGCTTCCTTACTCTTTTGTTTGGCCCTCTCTTCGGTGCAGCCTCTCTCCTCTTATATGTTCTTACTTTTACTTTCTTCAAAGGTGAAGGACATGAATCCTTAGATGGTTGAATTCTTTTTCTACAAGTAGCTTTTGTCCTTGGCATCTTGGTTGGTGGAGGAGGTGGTGAATCTGACTCTATGGCCTTAAAGTCATTCTTTTCTTTAGCTTCACCGATAGGTAGCTATCCTTCAATTTCTTCCTCCTTTTTAGATTCTTCCTCCTGTTTGGTTTCTTCCTCTGTTGCTGACAATATCTTCTTAAGGTTCTTGACCATCTTGTCCTTTTTCCTGACAATTTTCTTAACAACTAGGCCATATTTTATTCTTGTTTTTTTCTCCTCATAAGTTCCAAACTTAGGTTGTTTATAATCTAATGTTTCATTTAACAAGGAATCAATTTCTTTAGATGCTAGATCTATATTTATCTCATATTCTAATGGTTGAATCCATGTTGTCCTTAGTACAACAGGTTTGATATAGGTATGGTTTGCATCAACCATGAAACATAATTCATCTTTATACTTCTCAATGAGTTGCTCGGGGATCCTTACCCTCTTCTACATTCGATCTTTGAATACATTAAAGTATTCATCCATGACTGTCTCAAAATTATCTCCCAGTGAGGCTATGTGTTCACTAATCTGCATGGTGACCGGTTTTGTGCTATCCCATTTCACATTTCCTACCGATGGGAATGTTTCTTTAAAGTAGAAGAAAATGCACATTCTGAGTGAGCCAAACTTACATGTGTTTGACTTCGCATTCCTAATAGTCTTGAAATTATCTTCTAACTAGTTCAGTAGAAGTTTAGATAAGTCCAACTGTGTTCCCTTCTTCACAATCTTGTAAGCTATGTCTATTGCATCAGATGCTATGTTGTTCACCCTATTGGCTTGAAATAATTTGTAGCCTAGAACGCATGCACCAAATTTCATCTCATCTTCAATAATGATGGAAACCTTCAATCCTCTACCATCCCATTTGGCTCCTGTAATATTTTTAGTCTCGGCCTTTGGCGGATGCTTTAATGCTTTTACCTTCTCAATAATAGGGTAATCAGTGGCTGCATGGATAACACCTTGGGTTATCATCTTCAGTTCATCCAACCAAAGTTTATGATTGTGCATTTGGCTCAGTATTAACCAAAATCCACTTGGTTTTAAAGACCTTTGGGAATAACATGGCATTAGTGAGCCCTTTCACTTCTATATGTTTATGCTCATCTTTTAATCTTCCATCTTCATTGCATAGCTTCTTATAATCTTGTTCAACCTCTGAATCACCTATTTATGAAATCTTGCAGTGTATAAATGCTCAAACATCCTTGACAAGAAAAACCCTAGCTAGTATTTGTGAGAGTGCTCTAGCATCGTCAGTTTGTGAGGAAACCTCAAGATGAATCTTGTAGTGTGGTTTCTAACATGCTGAATTCTTGATGAGCTTAAACTCATCCTTTGTCATGCCCAAAACTAGGGCAAAACACACACACAATTTTTTTTTTAAAAAAACCTAAGAACGTACAACTAATAGGGGGAGAGTTGGAAAGATAATAGAAAGGTATAGTTAACCTTTGAATTACAAGGTATAAGCGCAGACTGATTAAGGGTCAAGCCACAACAGATGCAAAATGGGCATCAACTTGCTCCATGGGTCATCTAAATACTCAATTTAGGTTTATCTAACTCTGATTCCTTGTTTAGAATCATGATGGTAGTTAGTGGTTCAGGAACATATGTTGATCTGGGTTACCCTTACTAACCTTAAACGTAGATTGCAACTTAATCCATCCAAGTTTAATTCTAGTTAACATTAGACATTGAGATATTGACAAGATTAAGATTGAATAACAATTTCACTAAATCAATCAACTATTAATTAAATCCAATCTAAGATCAATTCTGATTTCCTAACCTATTAAACATCATTAATAGAATTATTTACCTATGATAAAACAAAATTCTTTTCTAATCCATCAATTTCCAACATGCTACTTTAATTTAACCTTTTTATTAAGACATTAGAATTATCTCCTAATACACCATTTAAATTTAGTTTTAATAAAAAATGAGCATAACCCCTAAATAGATCACAAGAGCAATATAATCCCTAATAATTAGATTTGTAAATGTCACAATTATAAATTAACCTAATCAACTAATGTTACATAACCCTTAAAAATGATCAATCATAATATTATTGAGTGGACCTAATACAAATTAGAAATTAGAAACTATTAACAATCTTATCCATCAAAATATTTAAGGTTATGAAGTTGATAATTAAAACTACCCCATTGATTTGATATACGTATATACCTAAAACATTACACCTTACAAGATTTAAAACAAAAGAATTACATCATATAAACTAATTTAATATTTACTAACTAATTGCTAATCTAACTATCTAATAATCCTAATCCTAAATAACATTTTAAACTATCAACACAAAAACCCATAACCCAATCTAACATTTTACCTTTTTACAAAATGAAACAAGGCTAAGGGTTTCGAAATCTATAAGGAATAGAGGTAGGTGACAAGACATGCATGGCCCACCATACTACCCACAAAACATGACTTTAATCCTTCCTTGACATGGCAAGGCATGAGGTTTTTGAAAATGACCCAGGGAGGAGTACAGACCAAAGGACATGTCTTGGGACCCACCAAACAACATTTCCCCATTCCCAAACAAGTATTTTGCATGGAATGAAGGGAAAGGATTTTGCAGCAAGTGGGGCACATTTTGCAAGGGGGAGATGACCATTTTTATTGAGGCCCACTAAACCAAAAAGTCACCTCCAAGAAAAATTTGCATGGAAGGAAGGGAAAAGGAGTTGACTTAAAAAGGACATGTCAGAATGGACAACAAGGTAAAGGGTGGAAAGATTACCAAGTATTTTAGCCCCCATTTTGCAAGGTGATAGAATTTATTTAATTTATCCTTCCATCTTATTCACACTTCTCCTGTGGGTCCCACTAGCTTTTAAGTTAAATGGGTTTTATAGATCTTTAGTAATTAAGGGTTAGCTGGTAATAGCATGGGTAAGATAGGGGGTTTAAGTTACTAATTATAATTAGGGGATTATAATGAAAAGGGAAGGGAATATTCTCTATGGTAAGAGAATAATTTCCTTCCCATACAAAATCCAGAGAGTCTATGATTGTGATATTGCTATCAGGATTCAACTGTGTAGTTTTTGAGTCAAACTCATTGACCCATAATTCATGAGTAGTGGTTCACATGAACCCATCTCTCATGAGAATTAATGGAAGATGTCATTGCAAATGTATAAATTTTTCCTTTAATTTCTTTGCTTGTTTTTTTTTTGAAAGCCACATGAATGCATTGATTTATCCAATTAGTGTATTATACAAGGGAAATTATGGGTTGAATAATAGTTGTGTGAGATTTTAACATAGTATTCTAACATGTTCATTTGTTCAATGTTTCATGCTTCAATTTAGAGGAATAAGAATGAGAATTTGTTCAAATGGAGATTGATTATAATGAATATGAAAATTTACTACCAACATTAGAGAGATTACTAAATTCATTCATCAACCATGGTAAGTTATCTAATGAGATTATTTCATTGTCTACTTTATCAACCTTGGATATCATTTCAAAAATAAGAATAACATTTCCATTACAAGAAATATAATACTCTAAGCATGGAGTTAGTGAGTCTTTGTTTCATTATGGTAACCTCTTCCAATACAATTACATATCCTTCATGATGGAGAAGACTTCATAAATACATGACTAACCTACAATATTCCAACTTCATAATGAAAAAAGTATTTCACATGATACTTGAAGATGTTTTTCAATACATTACAATATGCAACAAGAGGAGGATCTTATTACAAGGATCAAAAATACAACAACATAAGGTGTTTCCACAAAATCACACCAAAGAGTGTACTCCTTCAAAGCTTCATCCACATGAGTTCTTGACATTAATACCTGCAATGAAAGGGGGAGAACCATGGGATGCTCACCTCCCAACCAAGGTCTCTATGAGACCAACCCTGAGCTTGGAGAACCAAGGCTAAATAGGTATGCTTCAACAAAAATGATCACAACAATACACATATGCATGAACAACAATTAACTCCCTCCCAAGGCTACACAAATGAGTTTTACAAGCTCATTGAAAGAGGGTGAAGGTGGGCTTTTCCAATACGGAGAATGCCATTGCATCTAAATTTTCTCAACATGAGTATTTCATTTGCCTCTTCAAGGCTACATTATCAAATGTCCATACACATACTTTGCTTATCAACATCCTCAAGATGCAAGGATACAAATGGCTTCATGGAGCCCATCCACCATGAATTTATCCCTTTTCTCCAAGAGAAGAGACTCTCACCACAATGGAGAGCCCAACTAACCCCTTCACCCAAGGCCACTTCTTCCCTTCCCAAAAGGGTGAGTAATGCCTCACTTGCATGAACAAGAACTCCCTCATTCAAGCAAAAATAAAATCATAAACATGAATTTCAAAACCCAAATCTCATCCCATACAAAACAATGATAGAAACAAAATTTTACATATTAAAGAGAGAGAAAGAACAACATGCTAATATAATGGATCAAATAAGAAGACTTCCATGGAAATGAGTAACCAACCTTTCAATTGTGTTATGGCAAAATGAAACTTGAGAAGAGCCCAATTCCTTATCTTTCTCCTCCTTCCAAAACCCTAATTGTCT
>MU226401.1:415563-428553 GCA_018584345.1 Thuja plicata | reverse complement strand
TTCATAACAAATACAACTTACATAACCATAGTTACAATCCTCATGGATAACCATGAAACTACCATAAACTCACATCCACTGCACATGTCGCAGGGTATGTGGTAATCACTCTAATCTACTTACTATTGTATCCTTTAATCAATTAACATTTGTCTAATAAATTGTATATCCATTCATCTGATCTATACTATCTTGATGTGAGTTATATCAATTTATATACTTAACATACATGTGAACATTCATAGAAAAATTCATGAAAGTAATTGACACATAACACATGATATGATATTGTAGAAAACTCCTGTTAGGAAGTAAAAATTGCGGTGGGGATGGAACCCACAAAATCTTCACTATCTGTAGATTGGAAGGGGCCAGTTAAGGCTTGCAATTTCATCACTTCTGATGATCTACCTAGTTAAGAGTATCCATAGAGACCTATTAAATACTACTCAGTTAAGAGCTTTAGCAACACTGTTGAGTGTGCACTCGGTTAAGATATTTATAGTTGGACTGTTAAACCCACCTTCCTTGAAAGGATTTTAACATTTTTCTCCACTTGTTAGAATGATAGAAAATTACAATTTGGCCTAGTAAATGAAATCTGATATTGCTGATACAGATCTATTTAAGTTTACATAAATAATATTATCACCTAATGTGATTGAGTAATACCTCTATTTCGCAGTAGCCTCAGTTCTTGGTTCTTGCTAACCAAATTCACCTTTTGCTGTTCTAATTCTTGAAACTTTCAATATAATCCATAGATGTGCTCGTAGGCTTCATTTATCTTATCTTCTATATTCAAACATGTATATTTAATGATTGCATCATCTATTTATAAGATCAATTGGCATCATCAAGTTTCACGAAAAACAATGTTAAGTCTAAGATCAGGTTTACAACTTTACCTTGATCTCCTAGTTTATGTGTTTTAAATCAGTTAGACTGATTAACAAACTTACATTTTTGTTTCTTGTCCCTAAAGAAATGGATTTAAAACAAATCAAGATTCTATAAATAGAATAAGACTTCTTTATCTTACGTGGAAGTCAGATCCAATTTTTGTGGGCTGCAACTGACTCTTGGTTTCTGACGGTCGGTTATGCTCTGAAATTAGTTGACTATATTTTAGTTTTGTTTTCTTGATTTTCTCTTTAACTATCTCTTCGGTTTGCACTATGTCCTACATGTCGGGTTCCTCTGTTAGGTTCGTCTTTATCCTTCTAACTTTTCATTTTCGGTGTACACACAAAGTTATGTTGTCAGTTCTCTCTGTACTTGGTCATTTTTGGTGATCTCTTTATATCTGATTTTTGGTTTTCTCTTTGTCCTGTCTTTCGGTGTATGCTTATCAAAAGTATTATTTTCATACTAATGGAAAATTAATGTTATAAGTAAGGATCAATTTTTAAAGCCATACATAGAGATCTGAATCAAAAAATATAGTTGCTTCGACAAATTGGTCAATCCATTGTTACTCTCTAACAATTGTAGCAGTGATCCAAAATATCTTAACAGAGTAGAATTAATAGTCTTTTTTAAATCCTCTCACAAGGTGAAATTTCTACATTGAAGTGTTTGAAGACATCTCACAAGGCCACTCCTTACAAGGTGATTAAATCCTCTAACAGGGTCACACTTAACAGCGTGTATTGAAACCTTTAATAGGGTTGGCTCCTAAAAGGGTGAAAAATAGTAACTAGTTGCAATTAGTGGTTTTTCCCATATATGGTTTCCATAATAAATATTGGTGTTATCTATGTACATGTTATTTTATTTATGGTTTATGTTTTTGCAATTAATCACTAAAGGATAATCACAGTTAATATCTTAAGATTTTCTATGTTAACCGAGTGACAATAGAATACCTGTGTTAACCAAGAAAAAGTGATAAATTTGTTTAAGACATCTAAGGGACTTGGATTTATTTTTTTGGTAACTGATTCATCCATCCCCTCTCAGTTACTCAACTCAATTCAAATAATTGTTGGAAATATATTGAGGCTAGGTGAATGAGAGGGGGGGGTGAATCAAGAACCAATAAAACTTATTTCCTTTTATCCTTTATTAGATTGGCTAATATAATTTCATGCATGAAATAGAAAATAAATAAAAATCCACAACACTTGACACAATATTTGGTTACCCAGAAACCTTCCAAATAGAAAGTTAAACTCGGGTGGGGATGGTACCCACATGATTTAGTATTGCAGTATAAATTTAGCCTGTTAAAGCTTACAATTGACCACTTCTGATGGCCTACCATATTAGGAGTAATAAGGACTGTTAGGTCCACCTTGTGAAAGGATTTGTAAAATACAATTAAGTATGCAACTCTATTAGGAGATTTGTAAAGGACTGTTAAGTCCACCGGGTTAAAGGATTTTGCTAATACACCTGTTAGGATGAACCAGTGGATGATTTGCTATGCAATTTGAATTTTCTAAATGAGATCCAATTATATAATAGTGATCACTTGAATGTGATAGATGAGTCTCTTCTATTCCTTTTATACTTCTGTATCCTTCTAATAAATCTTCCACTTCATATTCGCTTATCCATACTCTGCTATTGATACTTCTCTTACACACATTTGGATAAAATAAACTATCCTATATATATATATATATCTTATCCAAATGTATACCTTAATGATTTGGCTTCCATAATGCAAATTAATATCCAACAATAACAACTAAGTTGGCCCAATACTGATGCTTGGGTCCAGTAATCCACTTGGGTGATATACTGACACTTGGGAAATATGTTGACACTTAGGTGACATAGTAGTCTCTGGCTCTCAGGCTACACTGTGTGCTCGGGTCACATTGATCTCTTGGGGCTGGTGTGAAACTCGATTAACATTGGTGATTCGAGTGATACTGATTGTCACTATCTTCTCAATTGACACTACAACTGCTCGAGCTACACTTCAAGTTTTTGGCTTGGTCAACTCTGTAATCATATAAGTGACTAAGTATTTTGGCACTAATTGACAACATGTCTTTCCATAAGGTCTACAATCTCCCCCTTTGGCATTAGTTACCAAAAACACTTATCATACCAAAAAATGATCAAACTGCTAAGTCAAAACTCCCCCTTACCATGTGCTTGGGTGCTTTCTCAGGTTTTGACAATTGCTCTGTAACTCGGTTACAACTAACTCTATTTTTTATTTTTTAAAACTATTTTGATTTTGTGCTATGTATATCTTCCTCTTCTTTGTACATGTATTTCCTCATATATATACATACACCAATAGCAGATCATCCATTGGTTTCTCCATACACCAATAGCAGATCATCCACTGGTTCATCCTAACAAGTGTATAAGAATGAAGCTAAGGACATTAATAAATTTTTATCCTTGTTAGTGTTTCTCTATAATTCTTTGTATTATGACATGTGTTTCCATCAATGCCAAAGAAGGAGAGTGTTGATGAAATTTATTCAATTGTGTATTGTCATTGTTGTTTAGATAAATATAGTGATGTTACACAAATGCATATACCCAAACTGAGAATAGTCAGTGTATGCCAAGTTCTCTCGGGCATTGAAGAAGACCAAAGCGATTTTTCAGTTCTAATCGAGTTCACTCGAGAATTAATATTGTTCTAACAATTGTTGGAAATGAGTTGAGTAACTGAGAGGGGAGGGGTGAATCAGTTACCACATAAACAAATCCAAGTCCCTTAGATGTCTTAAAAAAAATTATCATTTTTTCTCGGTTAACATAGGTATTATACTGTCACTTGGTTAACATAGAAAAACTTAAGATATTAACTGTGATTATCCTTTTGTGATTAATTGCAGAAACATAAACCATAAAGCAAATAACATGTACACATATAACACTAAGATTTAACATGGAAACCCAATATGGGAAAAACTTCCAATTGCAACTAGTTACTATTTTTCACTCTTCTGAAGTGAGCCCTATTAGGAGCCAACCCAGTTAAAGGTTACAATACACACTATTAGGTGTGACCCTGTTAGAGGATTTAATCACCCTATAAGGATTAAGGAGTGTACCAAAGTGATTTTTACTTCTAACTGAGTTCACTTGGGCAGTACAGTATTTGTTGGGCATTGAAGGATTCATATCTAACTGAGTTCACTCAATATATACATACACCAATAGTAGATCATCCACTAGTTTCTCCATACACCAATAGCAGATCATCCGCTGGTTCATCCTAATAGGTGTATCAAAATGAAGCTAAGGACATTAATAAAATTTTATCCTTGTTACTATTGCTCTATAATTCTTTTTATTATGAGTGAACTCGGTTAGAACTAAAAATCTAAAAAATGCAATAATCCAATCAATTGTGATTAATCCTAATCCATGCACTCCAACCTTGCAATCTAGCACATCAATCTCGAATACTATCATCATGATAAGCCAAATCAGCTGGTAATCAATTGATCAATTTTCATCCAATCATCATCATGTGATGTATCATTCCCAATCTACATTTCCTTATGGCCCTACTTGCGTATCCTTGATCACTCAATTAATAAATCAATCAGTTTTCAGGTTGATTAGGGGCAACATGTTGGTTTTTTTTTGGCTTGTTGTGCATGTTTTCTTGTTGCTTTTGTGTTACTATTCTCTTGTACTTGATCCTTTTTATCATGGTCCTTTTATCACATACTTGGCACCTTGTCATCTTGGTTCGTTATACCTTGGTGCATATCATCAAGTACCATATCAAAATCCAGGTTGTGCTCCCCAACAATTACACAATTCATTTACATTTTTTGCATCTCGTTAAATTACATTTTGGACAGTGAGGTCTATTTTTTCTCCCCTCCACCCCTCCCTTGTTTGTATTATCTTCATATCCATTTCAAGAGAACATTAATGTTCTCCAAAACCTGCATATCCTCTCGAGGGGGTATACCACTACCTCCTCATCATCTTTCCTCCCGTGATTGGGGCATCTTCTGCTACTTCTTTGATGAGATGCCAATTTTGACACCGTATCAAAGAGGGGAAAAATTTAGACACCTAAGACTATCCTTAATTAAATAAATATTTTATTTATTTAATTTTAGTATCTTTTATTAATTGAATAAATATTTTTTATTTATTTGATTAACTCGTTTAAGCCTTTTATAAATATTTTTATTTATTTAATTTTAGCATCTTCTACTAATTGAATAAATATTTTTATTTATTTATTTGATAGAAACTCGCTTATGAAGAAGGGTGATGTTACCCTTTCTAAAGAAACTAAATCTAGTTCTGGTTCCAAAGATAAATCTAAATATGGGAATAAAAACAAGCATGTGGTGAATGATGGGATAGTCAATCACGTTGCTCCTCAATCCAAACTAGCAGTTTTCAATTTAATGAGTGGCTCCAAAGCCTTAAAAACTATTGAAAATACCACTAAGTCACCCTCCAAAGGGGTTAGTATGCAAGAGGGACTTCTATCCTTTGGTTGAGTCTTACAAGTCAGCTCTCAAGACTCTACTGGGAAAAAAAAATAATCACGTTACCAGATAAATCCAAACCATACAAACTAGAGATAAAACAAAAATGGTGGAGAGACAATGACTACCGTGCATTCCACAAAAATAGAGGACATACAATGTAGAAGTGTATGAGATTAAAACATGAGATCCAAGATCTCATTGATAATGAAACAATCACAGTTGATAACCATGCTACAAATTTTGATCATAAGGCATTCAAGAAACCCTTGCCTAAATATGAGAAAGTGGAAACTTCTAAGCAAGGTGATAGGATCAATCATATGTACAACACCCAAGATGATAAATTCATCCACATGGTTGAACCAGTCTCTCTTTAGTATTGTAATGTCATCATTGTCAAAAAGGCTAAGGAGTCAAAAACAACCAACACTATGACTCGAGCGCAAGAAGAGGTCACCTTAGGCAGGGGAGATTCTTCCAACCCTCCCTCATCTCAAAAAAAACCAATGAAATCCATACAGTGGGTACTAACCAACAAAAAACCAACTACAAGTTCCTCCAAGGTGCCGCAAATAAACAAACCACTTCATCCCATGCTGTGGACTTTATAATTGTCGAGAAATTACAAAGAACAAATGCCTAGATTTTGATCTTTGAATTTCTCAAAATAGCTCTGGCTCACAAAGAGATCTTAGATAAAGCCTTATCAACCTAAAATATCCCCAAAGACTTGGATCTGGATCAGTTTCAATCTATGGTGTGTCATTTGAATTCACCACACTATTTATCATTTTTAGAAGAAGATGATAACTCCTTGAGTCATCCACATAATATTTTCTCACACATTGAAGTCATGATCCATAAACATTGTATCAAATAGGTCTTGGTAGATGGAGGCACAGGGTTAAACATCTATACATACAAGCTAATTGAAAAACTAGGATTTTTCATAATATGCCATTGATCTAAAGAAGAAAATCACTATAAAGGCATATAATGAAAAAGAGATATATTCCAAAGGTCTTGCAACTTTCCCTATTAGAGTAGGTCCTATAGGAAGATATGTTACTTTCTAGGTGCTGGATCTTGCATTGGCTTATAATATCTTATTGGGAAGACCCTAGATTCATGAAATGCAAGCTGTCCCATCCATCTACCATCAGTGCATCAAGTTTGCATTCAATGGTGTTGAAGTCAACATCCCTGCAGACACTAGCTATGCATGTAATGCACTACAATAGGTAGAAAATACTCTCATCCCACATAACAGAGAGGCTTCAACTTCTGATTCAACCAGTGACTTAGTGAAATAAATGGAAAAGAAGTTGAAAATAAAGGATATAGGTATGGGTGGATACACAGTGGAACTAGTCCTATTAATCACATGTCTTCCCACATCACCTAGTTCCTATAGGATACTTTCAGAAGAGATGAAACCAAAACCAAATCAAGAAATCTATGATGGTGATTTTGTTAAAGAAGACATACCATTAGAAGATGAGAAAGAAGAACATGCCATTTTGGAATGGCTATATAGGGAGCCTGACAATACTGAAGTAAAAACATGTAAAATATCCCTAGAGACATATGGAGTGGGTTATGAACTAGATTGAGAAATGGGTTATTCAAGAAAATGACCCATCATTTGTAACCAAAATGGACTCCTGGAACCCATCTCTATTGAATTCTGACGGCTTAGGGACACGAACGGTCTAGAGTTTTTTAATCAAAGAAGGCACAAAAAATAAAAAATTGTCTAGACAAAGAACAGAAAAACAAGGTCCATTTAGATGAAGAAAAGAACATAAAGAATGAAGCAGTGACACACCTTCTTGCAAGTGGGATGATTCTAATCAGGAAGATGAGTATCCTTATCCTATTTCTCCATGTGTCCTGTCTTTCCTCTATGAACAAAAATAAAAACAAAACACCACATATCAATACTACTAAAGAGTGTATTTTAGAGGAATCACCAGTGATTCCTCATCATTTAGATGCCACCACATCTCAGCAAGATCTTGATGTAGAAAGAAAATATTTAACCATAATAGAGTTCCTAGAAAGAGCTCATCCAAAGTGGGGGCAACGAGTGGACTTCACTCATGTCCTAGATATGGTAGAATATGCTGAAACATACTATGATGAGTATGATTTTGATAGTTTTTCAGAGGAAACCCAAGACAAGGAGGTGGATACCGTATAATAATACATAACTCCACTAGAGATAAATGAAAGTTTAGTATCTAGGTCTGACGAGTCAAAACCTCAAATCACCAACATGGGCTTTGATGATTCCATTAGGGATCTTATTGACTTAAACACATCTATATAGGGTACCAATCTATAACTCCACTTAACGAACCAAGTTTATGATGAACATACTATGAATACCCTTGAAACTGTCGATCCATTGCCACTCATACATCCTAAACTCATTGATTGCAGCTTACATGAAAAACCTATAAAAATCCCTACATTCCCTAATGAGTATGCACTATCCTGCTATCTAAATGTTGTTGAAACAATAAATTATTCCACTAGTGAACCTAGCATGAATATGAATGAAATGGATACCAAGTATCTTAGTCACAAAATAAAAATAAAAAAGAAAAGATGTTCTGAAGGCGAAAACCACACTGTGGAAGTTTCAGAACATAAAATAGTAAAAAGAAGAGATGCATCCAATGGTGAAAACCTCTCTGAGGCACCAAAGAATGGGGTATTTGATATCCTACATAGTCACTTCCAAGAATGGTCATCAATAGTGATTTAAACTACACAACCTACAACAATCGGGATAGTAGAACATCCCAACATGATTTATGTAGCATAATCATTATCAACAAAAGAACTCAAAGAATTCACTGAATTGTTTAAAGAGAAAAAATTCAACTTTGCATGGAGTTACTTGTATATTCTTAGTCTAGATCTAGATATGATTATGGACCATATTTCTATTGCACCAGTTATCAAACTAGTAAAATAAAAGCTCCAAAAAATGCACCCTCATGTTGCTTTGTTAATAAAGGAAGAACTGGAAAAGTTACTCAAAGCATGGTTCATTAGAGCTATTGATTATGTAGAGTGGATTTCAAACATTGTACCTATATCAAATATAGACAAATCCATCTGAGTCTATACCAACTTCAGAGATCTTAACAATTCTTTTCTAAAGGATGACTTTCCTTTTCTAAACATTGATATGCTTGTGGATATGACAGCTAGGTACAAAATGTACTCTCTCATGGATGGTTTCTCCGGATATAATCAAATAAAAATTTCTTTGGAAGATGAAGAAAATACTTCATTCACATGTGCTTGGGGAACTTTCTGTTGGAATGTTATTCCCTTGCTACTCTACTTTATAATAGTAGGGGGCCCATAGAATAGTAGCCCCATCCTCTAATTGAAGGATAATTGAGGGAGAGCTATAATGTAGTTGAGGGAGAGCATCCTGTAAGGTCCCTTGAATCAAGGAATAGATAGATAGGGCATTAAAATTCTTATTGGGGGGTGGGGGGGCATAGATAGATAGATTTTTAATTGATTGATCCTGTGTTGGGCGACACTTTCCAAGCAGTGTTGTTTCGGCCTTATTAATAAAGGGCACGTGCACCCATATGTAGCTAGTCTAGTTGTTCTGCCCATAGAATTTTAGGGGAAATTTATTGAAATGAACCATATGATGTAGTGAACAATATCCTATGGCTTAGATTCACTTATGTCTCCTATGGATTAGATTTCAATCTCCTATAGCTTAGATGCTGACAACAATCTCTTACTTCTTGGATTTGCGTATGTTCCTCAGGCCCTTAAAATAGTAGGGGACATTTCTAGATTATATATGTAACATCCTCACAAATAAACAATTGGTCCTTAGGATGCAGCCGATAATCAAACATCAATAGTGAATAACCCCTATTTTTTAGTGAATAACCCCCATTTGATAGAGGATACAACAACGAATAGTAAAAGAATCCTACATAGGATAGAGACTACTCTACTTTTTCACTGGGATAAAAATAAAGTCTTCTCCATCGGGCCATCCTAACTGCTATTTTCTAGTGGTTGGAACTAACTAGGTAGGTTCACCATAAAATAGTAGGGCTAGTCCTGCAAAAAAAATAGTTATTTCCCTCAATGACATCTGCATCAGGGAGCCATAGAATAGTAGGGGCCCAGGTTTTCTATAGAATAATAGGGCTAGCCCTCTATAGCAGGGAGAGGGAGGGAGGGAATTATAGTTAGGCATGATAATTAAGGAGTTCTAGCTTCCCTAACACAAATAGTTATTGGAAGAAAGAAATAATATATTTGAGGGGCTTGAAGTTTATGTGAGTGAGGCTCTCAAGAAGAGGAGATCAAGAAACAGGGAGCATTGATTAAGATATCAAGTTCTCTATTACCCATGCTTTCGACTATAGATAGAAGGGCTCAACATCCAAGTTTCCAGCTTCATTAGTACCCTATCTAGCTAGTCTACCTTTCTATATTGTTCATTCATAAGGCTATTATAGTTACTTCTAGTTGGACTCCAACACTCCCTCTAAGAAAGCCCTACTATTCTGTAGGGCCCTACCATTCTATAGGATGAGGCCCCTCAATTGATTGTTTGGTCATTGTCTTTCCTGGGGCTTACCCACACCCCCAAATGGCCACCACAATAGTATAGGAGATGTCCCTATTTCTTGATCTAGATAGGAGGTTAGGGCCTAAACCCCCATGGGTAGATTGGGATGGAGAGGCGGCCCCTACTATTCTAAGGCAGCATGAGTCCATCTATAGAAGGTGTTCAGTTCAGGCTAGATTATCTAAGGAGGGCCCCCACCCAACATTGCCTGAAGGATGGGGCCCATAGAATTTTTGGGCACTCAGATTGAACCCCCTATATTTATCCATTTAAAGTACCCTACTATCTATAAGGATCACAGTGTGGGCAGTAGGAAGGAAGGACCCCATGGCTGGAAGGAAGGTATACAGAATTTCATGCATTTGGTGCATGCAAAGGAAGGTTCAATTAGAGGTTCAATCAACATTGTTCAGAAGGGAGTTGCCTAACATTATAAAGGGCATGCTAATAGAAGGTGGGTTTCTCCATCCTGACCCATTATCAAGACAAAAAAATCCATCCAGTTGGCCATTCACCAACCGTTGTTTATTAGTAGTTAGTAATGAGTTGCCTATAGATAGTAGGGTGCCATATTATTCTATTATTCTTGGCAACTGGCATCAATTACTATATTGGAAGATTATCTGGTGCCCCAAAAATGGAGGTTTGACTCCTCTATAATCTATCTAGTTGTACAAAAATTAATCGAGGGTGTTTGGATGGAAACAAGCGTCCCCATGCATTCTTAACTAACTTGATATGGACCACACCTTGGCTAACATTGGTAACCGTGGGTGGAGGAAGGATCCATCCCAAAGGTGGTACCCTTGTTTGGCTCCCAACTAGAACAATAAGGGAGAATAGAGCTAAAGAAACTAGCTTCCTATCTCTAGGGGTTCAACAGGATTAGTTCTGGTGTAAAGGAAGGGACTAACTTAGGAACACCTTCACTAGGACTCCCCACTATAGAGGTTGAAGCCGCCTTCCAACCCCCTACTATCTATAAGGGATTTTTATTTGGAAGGTTGGAAGGTCACATGGGAGCTTATTTCCATCCTTCACCCAGTTGGTAAGGGGCTAAAACCTTCCTGAGTTGGATTGTTCAGTTGGGAGGCATGCCCTACTACTTTAAGGGGCCAACCATTGGGGAGCTGAAGTCATTGGTCTAAACTAGGTTAGGACCCTATGCTTTCTATACCATGGGTGAGGGAAATAGATTATATATATAACATGCTCAACCCCTTAAAATAGTAGGCCCAATGAGTTGACAACTGGACCATCGAAAGCTAAACAAATGCTATTTTATAGCGAGAGTAGCAAGGAGCCCTACTATTCTAAGGCCCCTACAATTTTTATGGAAACTATCTTCCCTATTTGAGCATGCTTTCATGGAAGGTCCATTCAATCTCTCAACTTCCCCTCCTTCCTTTTCTCCAGACTACCCTTCCTAATGAGCCCTTAAAATTATATGGCCATGGGTGGAGGACAGGTACCTTGTTTAGGCCCATCCCTATGCAAAGATAGGATTGTTCAGCCTTAAAATAGTAGGGCACCCCCTATAGATTAGCAGGTCCCTACTCTTCTATAGGGAACCAATGGCAACCCCCCACCCTTTGAAACTATAGCTACCTTATAGGGGGGAAGGAACAACAGTCTAAGTGGAGAAAGAAATTTCTCTACATGCATCGTGCCATTTGATGATGTTAATGCTCCAGTCATTTATACTATTGAAGAAAGTGAAGATAGGGTTCTTCAACAGCTAGTAGAGAGGTTGTCGATCGAGTTTACCTGGTTCTAATTGCAGCTCCAACCTTAGAATATGTTAGGGATGGAATTCATAGAGAAGGTGTTATTGTCCCCGGAGGTGGCCACCCTTAGACACCCCCCGAAGGAGACTACTTTCTCTATCACTAACTTTCTATTGGCTAGGCTAGCTTGTTATGTATTGTAAGAAGGAAGGACCCCATGATGACATTAAGTTTTCCATTAGTACACTTAGTAAAAAACATTAACAAAGATCATTGGTACAAAAATTACTGGTGGACTAAAAGCATTACCGGTGAACAATGAGCATACCTGACATAACACAAAGGTCACGAGAAAATGCTAAGTATGGAATTGACCGATGAAAACTGACAAGTGTTACATTGACGAAGTGAACAGGACATCATTGATGGGTCAATAAAATAATGTTGAGATCATCATTGATGACGCAGTTTTGAGAACAAAACCAATGGAACAAAAAAGGCATACCTGACCACCAGTTCAAGAAAGGAACACCGACAACAAAGAAAACTGACCGTCAGAATTGACAGTCAGTTAGAGAACCCGCAAATAGTGGATCTGAGTTTTACACGTCAGATAAAGAAATGTAATTCTATTTATAGAGTTTCAATTTGTTTTAAATCATAACTTGAGGGTCAAGCAAGATTTATGTAAATGTTTTAAAGCATCCTAATGGATGTAAAACAAATCTAACTAAAGATCAAGGTCAAGTTTTAAACCTTGGATCTAGAGTAAACTTGCGAAGCGTGAATCAAGAATTGAGCCAAAATCTAGTATAAATAGATGTTCAAATCAATTGTGAGTTATGAATTCATTGTATTTGATAGCCACAATGAGCATTGAAGGAGCAGAAGGAAGAATTCATGCAAAGTTCAGAAACAGATCATATCAGTTGTCAAGAACACATAGAGGCTACCGACGAGCAGACAAAGGTATTATTCAATCATGGAAAGATGATTACTCATACATAGGAAGATTTATTGGATCTATTATCAGAAATTAGAGATTGCATACATCCTCAGATCAAGACTTATGTAGTTGCATTCTAACAAGTGCATCACATCTAAAATCCTTTTGTAGAAGGTGGACTTAACTGTTCTTTACAAATCTCTTAACAGAGTGCACACTTAATAGTGTTGCTAAAGCTTCAAA
>MU226401.1:362328-415467 GCA_018584345.1 Thuja plicata | reverse complement strand
ACGATATCATATCTTGTGTCATGTGTTATCTATTTTCATGAATGTTTCTTTTATGGTTACATATTAAAGAACTTATGATATGATTGCATATACATAAAGAAAGATGAATAGTTAGATAAGATAATTTGCAAACTGATGATTAAGGGTTGATGGGCTAACCAAGAAAATTTTTAGAGGTGCTGATCCATCCCTCCCCTCTTAGTACATGATTCAAATATAATTCCAACAATTGGTATCAGAGCTACATCTCTTTCTTGAAAAGCTTAAAGCCTTAAGAGAAAATATCAGAGGAATGGAAAAGTACAGACTAGACAAGACTATTGAGAATGAGCAATTGCAAATGTAGATTAACTATGAGTAGTATAAAGAGGCGAGAATCAACTTAAGAAAACTTATTGATGAAAGAAAGATTATGGCAACTAGGATGAATGAGAAAGACTACAAAGAATTGGAAATACAAGATTACTTTGATATAGAAGAATCATCAACGAGCAAAGCTTCAGACGCATCAGTAGAAGAAATCACAAGTCTACAAGAGGTCAATCTACATCTGATAGATCAAATCAAGATGTTGAAAATTGATCAAGAAACTCAAATGGTAAAAATTATTGATGTCATGAATGATGCAAGAAAGGCTAAAAATGAAAGAACACTAGCCATTAATGATAGGAGGAAAATTACAGAGAAACTACAAGAGAAAGAATCAGGGATTCAAAGACTTACTGAGCATCACCATGAGGTTACCAACCAGATTATTCTTATGTGTCAAGAAGAAAACAGATTAAATATAGAACTCATTGAAAGAATATAGAATGTTGGTGAGCTAAGAGAAGAGAATGAAAAATTGAAGCATGAAATCAAAGTCCAGAATCAACACAACGAATTGATCAAAAAGGCTAAAGATAGAAACAAAAGGATGAATGATTTTCTTGATGGACAGAGAAGAGTCAACAACTACATAGGATTAGGGTACAATGAGAATGGTGAATCTTCTAATCAACTAGATTAGAGGAATGCTTTAACAACCCTAAGATGCAAGAAGCTTTCATGCAATCACTGTGGAAAATGAGGCCACACCTCAAACATTTGCAGAAGCAAAATGAAAGGTATTTCTCAAACTCAATCTACTTTCATTGGTAATTGTTATAAATTTCAAAAGAAAGGACACAAGGCACATGAGTACAGATCCAAAGTGACAAATCCAAAGAGAAAAACCTATATGGACAAGTACTTTCCTACCTACAAGATGAATGAGCATACACATAAGGAATGCTAGAAAAAGAATAGCAAGGCATGGACACTAAAGGAAACTGATAAAAGCTACAAACCAACAAGAGTAGGTAACTCATATGTTTGGGACTATAACACATGGGAAACTGCACATCATGTGGAAGGTATGGTCATATTGCTGCCAACTGTATGAGAAAGTGGACCAGAAGGTCAAGAGGTTGGACCAATCCAGGTATGGAATGTTTACATTGTCATAAGGTTGGACATGTGATAAAACATTGCAAAGACTGACTGACAGACACAAGTACACATCCCAATGGAAATACCATTGATGTCATCAAGAGAATGAGAAACAAGATGTGGGTAAAAGCCACAAAAATTGAAGGTGCTGGAACAAGCAATGCAAATGGTGACGCCTCATCCAATGGATCTGGTGACATCACTACATCCAACTAAATTATAGAAGTAAGTATGGAACTTCATTATGACAAGTTACATTATACATCGGTTCCATCACACATAGTTCATATTGTAATATTAGCTTGAATAAAGATGCAATATATTGTTATTTGCTAACTATTGAAAAGAAATCATTAGTTATTGGGCACACTTTGCATCAGTGAACACACAAAAAAAAGTTAGCACTACTTACCAGAATGTATCGGTCATTACACAAGCTAAGTGTAAACCGACGGATATCGGTGAATGTTGAATCAACAAAATCCGTCTTCGCAACCTCACCGACAATCATCGGTGAAGTCTCCAAAACTGCTAGCAACCCTAACTCTTTGCACAGACACCAGAGATGTTATGAATGTCTCTACCGACAAAATCAGTCTTCATATACTGATGAGTTGGTAAGCATTAATGACAACTTAGGGTGCAAAAAGGTTATAAAAGCCCGACAGGTAAACTCATTTTCACACCCATAATTTTTGAGTAGAGCAGAGCATACCAGAGTGATTTAAGAGAAATTTGGAAAGTGACCTAGTAGAAATCAATTTGACATGAAGCATTCACATTCATAGGCAATCACAAAGAATCTGTAAGTAATAACACTCACTGACTGCACTATTTTATTTGTGAAAAGCCCTAAATTTCTACAAACAAGATGGCATCGACTTCTAGAGTTGAGAAAATTAAGGAAGATAAGAATAAATCCTTCAATCTTGTTAGCAGAGGCTCATGTGCTGAACATAAATACAAGATACACCTTGAAATAGCTTCACAACCTGACAATTCTAGAGCATTCTCCAGAATCCCACCTAGGGTTTTACTGGTAGAGGACGTAAGGTCCTATATTCACTGCAAGATCTTGGAAATAGGAGATCTAGACCTAGGTAATGCCTATAGGGTACTATGTGATGATGATGGAAAGCTCAAAGAAGAGCACAAACATTTGGAAGTAAAGGGACTCACAAATGCACTGCATTTTCCCAAGGTCTTTAAGACAGAATGGGTAAATTTTGTTCTTAGCAGAGTTCACAACAAGACTCTATGGATAAATAAGCCAAAGCCAATAACAAAGGATGTTATTCATGCCATCATAGGTTATCCTAAAACCAATAAACCATAGGCTCACAAGCACCCATCTTTGACTGAAGTGGAAAAACTGACTGGTGCTAAATCGGATAAAAGAGCACTAAAGGTCAACACCATTACCGACATAGAGCTGAAGTTTGGAGCATGTGTTGTTGGATATAAGATCTTCCAAGCAAGCCAAATGAATAGCATATCTAGTATTTCTATGAGAAAAACATACAATATTATCAAATAGGGGAAGAAGATGGATCTTGCAGAGATCCTGTTACATCAACTAGAGGAGAACATGTGCACAATTAGATCTTCAAGGACAAACACTTGTAAGTTTGGTTCCCTCATAATGTGCATATTCTTTTACTTTGAAGAATAATTTCCTTCCATTGGAAAAGGAATACTTTCCTTCCATTGGAAAAGTTGTATGGGACACAAGCAACCCCATAACCATTCAGATAGGTGAATTCATAGAATCACTAGGAATAAATTTTGATAATGTTATGCATGAGTATTTCAAAACCATTAAGGAAATGTTACAAGCTAGAAAAAGAATTCTTGAAAATTTGATAGAGGAACACTGAGAAGACATATGTTTCATGGTAGATATTGATTTCACATACATCCAAGTAGTAGTACCAAGGAAATCATGGATTTCAAAATTAGAATATAAAATAAAAGCAAGATTAGCCAATGAGTGCATTAAGGCACTATTAAATGAACTAGTAGACAACAAGAAACTAAGATTTGGTACCTATGAAGAGGCCAAACAGAAGATTAAAAAAAATCTTGTTGTCAAGAAGGCTGTAAAACAGTCAAAAAGAATGGTGAATAATTTGAAAAAGAACTTGAATATATATTCTAAAGGAGAAGAAGAAAGAGAAGGTGAAGAGGAACAAGAGGGTAAGGAGGAACTCACCAAGGACAAGATTCCCATTGGTGATACATCAGAGAAAAATGAATCAGAGGAAGAGAATTCTGATTCACCACCTCCTCCTCCACCTAAGAAGTCAAGAACAAGGAGTCAAAAAACAAAGAATGCAACTCCTTCTCCCATGGTAAAATGAAAGGTGTATAAAAGGAAACTTGACACACCAAAGGCAAAACAACCAGTTAGGGCACCTGCCAAAAGGAGAAAATTTGTTCATAAAAATGAGGATTTAGAGGACTCAGCTATGGATGAACCTGACACTACAAAACAAGCAAAGGAAACAACAAAGGTTACATCACCCACTGAAGACATTGATGAAATATGTACATATATTTCTGAAGCAGCATCTCTTGGACATCCTAAGATTAGGAAATGGTTAAGATGGGATTCTGTAGAACAAAATAATATTGAAGATGCACTTATAGCTAAGATGTGCAGACACTATTATATCCCACAAAAATTCACTACACATGATGTACCACAAGAACTATTAATTAGAATATCTTCTAGATTCACTTTTGCACTTCATGAGGAGAAGAGGATAAGAGAAAGAGTACTTGTTTCTCTTATGCCTCTTGAATCAAAAAGAGAAGAAATCAATGAAATCATGGAGAAACATGAAAAAATTTTCTCACCCAGGATGAGAGATTATAAATTTCTTGAAGAGAAGCTTATAGAGCTGGAACAAGAAACCCATGATATACGGAGCAAGATACTCAATCCTATTGAGAAGAGAAGTTATGAGAAGGAAATCGTCAATCAAAGAGATAACTCAATAGATGAGCTAGATAGTGAAGAAGTGCATATAATTGGCTAGAAACAGATTGATATTATAGATGAAGAATGGCCAAAAGATGGTGAAGATAATCAATTACCAGCAAGTCCAATACACATCAGTTTAGAGCATGAAGAAGTTACCAAAGAATAATTGTCAATAAAAGATAACTTAAATGATGATATAAATGATGAATCATGGTTAGAAAACATTGTCAATGACACCATAGGACAAGACACTGTCACAGAAGTTCAAAAATATGAAGACATAAATGCTCCAAAGGGTAATACCAATAGACAAGATACAACTATTAACACTGCAACAGTCAGTACACCTAAAAACATGAATATTTTAATAGATGAAGTTGATATTCAATCAAGTCAGGACAAATCATCTAAGAAAGATGATGATATACCCAAGGATATGTATATGGATGAAAACAAAGGTGTATCACACACTCAAAAGGAAACAGATATAGAAATGAAGGATGTAACCGATAATCAACAAGAAGTGTTAAATGAACAAACCAAAGAAGCTGATAATAAAATAGAGGATACACTGAGAAAGGGTGAAGAAAAAGATAAAAGTGAAGGAGTCAAGTAGGATGAAGGTATAAAACTTAAAGAAGATACATCTGTTGATACACCTAAGGCAAATGAGGAGACATCTTCACCAAACCAGCCAGTGGCCTCAGATCAGATACAAAAGGATGCCTCATCTTCTCGACCCTCACCTACCAAGTCAACCCAATCTCAAGCTTTACAGATGGTAGTACATCAATATACCACCCAGCCAAAGAAGAAGAAGAAGAAAATAGTAAAGAAATACATCTTTCCTGTTACACTAGATGAAGTAATAGAAGTTCTAAACTGGGATATTACCACTTTGGATAGTGATAAACTTCAAGAGTTTGGAGTGCTATGTCAAAGAAAAGCCATTCAAAAGAAAATGATACAAGAACATAGGGAAACAATGGCACTTGACAAGGTAAGAGATATTCTCCAACAACTTGTTCCTGAGGTAAAACTTGAAGCAAATTCTATAGTTAAGGAAAAAATTGTTGTTCTTACCGATGCAATCGCAGAGCAGAATATAGATGCAGAACAAGCTATGGAAGAACAAGTAGAAAAGAAGTATCAATAAAAATTAATTGATAAAATCAGCCAAGAAGTGGCACTGAACAAGGTAAAGCTCTCTGAACTAACTGATCAATTAGAGCCAATGATTACTGAAGCAATTACCTTGGTTCAAAAGATGTGCACGCTTGAAACTTTTACAAAATAAAATAGTGACAAGCTAGCAGAGATAGATTCTAATGTCACAGCAAGTGCACAAAACCTAACCTCAAATGTAGACAGTATCAAGGTGCACCATGAAAAGGTTATTGAGGCTAACAGGTTAAGGAAAGAAATATGGGATGCTGAAACATAACTAAGAGGTGAGATTATAGAAGTACAGGCACACATTCTACCTAATCTTACTATTCTACAACAACATATTTCTGATGCAAGAAACCTTATTGCAACCCCAAAGATGTCTGTAGTAGACAACATCTATGATATACATGTAAGGATATCACTGGAGCACATGGCTCTAGAAATTATAAAAGATAAATGGGAAAAGATGATGGAGGAGATCAAGTCATCACATTCCCACCTTTTTGAAAAGTTGTAAGTACCTTTTCCTTTAGAATCAAAAAAGGAGGAATAGAAAGGAAATGTATATTGTATGTACAGAAGGAACAGATATATAAAGATAGTTATATACAATATATCAAAAAAGGGGAAAATAAAAGTACATAAGGATATGTATATATATACTTACACTTACCAGCATATACATAGGGGGAGTCATTCAAATGGCTAAGGAAGGAGTATACATAGGTGTACATACTAATACATTCAGTATGTTGCACATATCATGTTTTTGATACTAATGTCAAAGGGGGAGATTGATGACATTAAGTCTGCCATTAGTACACTTAGTGAAAAACATTAACAGAGATCATCGGTACAAAAATTACTGGTGGACTACAAGCATTACCAATGAACAATGAGCATACCTGACAGAACACAAAGGTCATGAGAAAATACAAAGTATGGAATTGACTGACAAACACTGACAAGTGTTGCATCGATGAAGTGAACAGGACATCACCAACGGGTCAATAACATAATGTTGAGATCATCACCGACGACATAGTTTTGAGAACAAAACCAATGGAACAGAAAAGGCATACCCAACCACCAGTTCAAGAAAGGGACATCGATGACAAAGAAAACCAACTGTCAGGATCGACAGTCAGTTAGAGAACCCGCAAATAGTGGATTTGAGTTTTACACATCAGATAAAGCAATGTAATTCTATTTATAGAGTTTCAATTTGTTTTAAATCATAACTTGAGGGTCAAACAAGCTTTATGTAAATGTTTTAAAGCATCCTAATTGATGTAAAACATATGTAACTAAAGATCAAGGTCAAGTTGTAAACCTTGGATCTAGAGTTAACTTGAGAAGCATGAATCAAGAATTGAGCCAAAATCTAGTAAAAATAGATGTTCAAATCAATTGTGAGTTATGAATTCATTGTTGTTGATAGCCATGATGAGCATCTAAGGAGAAGAAGGCAGAATTCATGCAAATTTCATAAACAGATCATATCAGTTGTCAAGAACACATAGAGGCTACCGACGAGCAGACAAAGGTATTATTCAATCATGGAAAGTTGATTACTCATACATAGGAAGATTTATTGGATCTGTTATCAAAAATTAGAGATTGCATACATCATTAGATCAAGACTTATGTAGTTGCATTCTAACAAGTGCATCACATATAAAATCCTTTTGTAGAAGGTGGACTTAACCGTTCTTTACAAATCTCTTAACAGAGTGCACACTTAACAGTGTTGCTAAAGCTTCAAATGAAGTAGATCTTAACAGGTCTCCACTATAATACTCCTAACAGGGTAGGTCATCAAAAGTGACCAATTGTAAGCCTTAACCATCCCCTTCTTATCTATAGATAGTGAAGTCTTGTGGGTAAAAATCCCCACCACATTTTTTACTTCCTAATAGGAGTTTTCTGTGATCTCATATCTTGTGTCATGAGTTATCTATTTTAATAAATGTTTCTTTTATGGTTACATATTAAAGAACTTATGATATGATTGCATATACATAAAGAAAGATGAATAGTTAGATAAGATAATTTACAAAATGATGATTAAGGGTTAATGTGATAACCAATAAAAGTTTTAGAGGTACTGATTCACCCCTCCCCTCTCAGTACATCATTCCAATATAATTCCAACACCCCACACTACTTGAGTAATGAGTTCTAATGGAAGCATCCCACCCACATAAATGAAGTTCTAGTTATGGCTCTGGTGCCATCCTGGAAATCCTTGCCCGTGCAAGGAATGTTCACCCCTGGTAGGGGATAGTCATTAATTAAGTAGGTAGGAAATTATCTCAAAAAGGGCGGTACTCCCATCCTTTGTTTTTGTGCCCCTCCCTTATTTATTATCGCCATGAAGAACTACCAGATAGATAGTAGGGGATAGTCAAGCATTGGACTAACCCTGGTAACATTTCTCTCCTGGTCCTCCTCATTTCACTATCTCATATTTTTTGCTGGTCTAGGGAGATAAGTACTCTACGAAACATGCCTCAACTAGCTTCCCACTCC
Organism: Thuja plicata; assembly: GCA_018584345.1. NCBI lineage: Eukaryota > Viridiplantae > Streptophyta > Pinopsida > Cupressales > Cupressaceae > Thuja > Thuja plicata. The sequence goes on along the minus strand of MU226401.1, from coordinate 407,309 downwards.
CACTGGGGGTGTAGGCTAGGTAGGACCACCCTGAGGATTAGGCTACATTGGATTGATGGATAGTAATATTAGGTGAGAAAGGATGAAAACAAGGTGAGGAAGGATTAGTTGAGTCCCTGATCAGATGCTATTATCAGATTAGTTGAGGGCCCTTTATAATAGTAGGGGGCCCATAGAATAGTAGGCCCATCCTCTAATTAAAGGATAGTTGAGGGAGAGCTATAATTGTAGTTGAGGGAGAGCATCCTCTAAGATCCCTCTAGTCAAGGCTAGAACTCCCTACCATTCTACCATAGAATAGTAGGGCCCTATGTGGGTTCATCAGGATTCTAGTAGAATGATTAGATGCTACCCTTTAGAATAGTAGGGGGCCATAGCCCCTTGGTGTCCCCCTATATATAATTGAGGAAGATTAGTTTAGGGGCCCTCCCAAGCCTTGGCAGTTGTATGGGTCCCTGAGCCTAACTAACCCTACACTAGCTCCCTAGTTAATTCAGTAAATTGAGAATACTGAATAATATAATAATAGGGGCCATAGCCTATAAGATGGTAGGGAGGGGAATAATCTAATAATAGGGATCCCACCCCTACTATTTTATGGATTCTTTTCCTTCTTGTCCTCCCAGTGTAGAAGGGAAGGTTTTCCCAGACCAGAGGTGAGGGATGGATATGGGCCTCCCATCTGATTGTCCCATCCGAGGGTGGCATCAAACTATATTATGTAGATGAGAAATAACATAGTTGTTGATGGAGAGCATCCGATAAGAAAGAAGGGGTGAAGGCTGGATAGCTGGAGGATAAGAATGGATGGCCAGAGAAGGAAAGAAAGAGCATGTCCTGACTGGATTGACTAGCTGCAATAATATAATAATAGGGGCCAACCCTTACCCTTAAAATAGTACAGGTAGGGGTAGGGAATTGTTTTCTACTGTTACCATCGACTAGCCCGGTATAGTGAAATAATGAGGATGCTCCATCAAAGCTATGCTGCCATATAATAGAAAAGGGGGGCCCTAGGAAATAAGAAAAATAAAGCATGCTCACTGATTGAACCTTCCTTGGCTCCAATTATAGAAAAAAGGGTGGGACTGACTCCCATTCAAGAACAATCTTAACTGAACTATCCAACTAGATGGACAAAGCAGGAAAGCAATCCAACCCACCGGACCCTATTATTTGAAAGGCGGGGGTTCAGGTGGACAGAAAAAAATACTTTGTTAGTAGGATAGGCCAATCCAAAGAGGGGGTGGCATCCTTTCCATTAGCAGGGTGAAGAACAAAGCTTTGGCCTATTTATTCCTCTACTCGGTCCCTTTAGAATAGTAGGCAAACATTCATTCCTCTTCTCGCTTGGTCAATCTTTCCTTCCTCCCTACTGGCCCTACGAAGTGTAAGGGTTGGACCCTTAGAACCAATCGGGGGTGTGGGATTAGCCAGATAGACTAGTTCAATTTGTTTACTTCTCTCTGGCTTGAATAAAACTTCTTGCTTCTCTAGCAAGGACCCATGGCTGGATGAAAGAATGACTCACCCATTTCCCAGATAGAAAAGAAACATTAACAAGGTTGGGAGTATGAATTAATGAGGGAGGAGCTACTCCTACCCTCATGCAAGAGTTTATTTTCTAATCTTGTCAATGGATAGCTAATACATGAATTAACCCACCCCGCACCACCATTTCTCAAAAAAGCTAGCTGTTGTTTCAACTAATAAAGAGAGGGCGGAGGGATGGTCCAGCTAATCATTACTCCTTGATCATAATTAAGAAAAGGGGGGGGGGTGCTAATTTTTCCTTCCTTCCATCCATTAGGATAGGAAACAAAGAATCTGTGGGCTGGCCCCCTATTATTATAAAGGGCCCCTTATTATATTATTGTAGGGCTTCCTCAACTATTTTGGGGTCTTGGCCTTCCCTTTACTAGGGCACCATCCATAATTATAGAAAAAAAGACTCCCTTGGATGAAGGGGCCACACCCTCGGTGGCCCCATAAAATTGTAGGCTCTATTGTTGTTGGGGAACCTTCCTTTCAACCATCCATCCTGAGCGGGGGCATCATCGGGGGTTCAAGGAGGATTAAGCCCATACCTCCATTTTCCCACAATTTCTTATAGGCTTTCCTATAGAATAGTAGGGCTTCCTGATGGCTTGTAAATTCTCCTCATTCCCCACTTCCTCATATTGGATTTAATCTAGGAATTTGCCCTTCCTCTACATGCACCAGCAATAGGATTTAGAACTATTACTCTAGTTCCCAAATAGGGGGTGAAGCTCTCTCCCTCCCTTTATTATATTTGTCTATAGATCCACTAAGATTATGGAAGGGTGGGAGTTCATTACTACAAGTTACCCATCACTTCCCATCACTGAGAAGCAAGCTAAAAAGAGAATCTAGTCGATGAAGGATGGCACCCATGGTCCAGCTACTGAGGATTAGAACGACTAGCAACTTCAATGGAGGACAGGATGGAGTAATCGTTTTCCATTTGAGAACTATCCCTCATTTCTCAAGGGGAATAGGATCTATGGAAAGGATGGTCTTAGGATCGATGGACATTAAGTGACCCAATAATAATAGTAGGGTGACCTATTTGAAAACAAAGTTATGATTGCCTTATAGATAGTAGGGCTCTTGCAGATCGAGAAACTAAACTCTATTCTCCGATCAGCCCTCACCCCCTGTAGGCCTTCACCCTCTCCGATTTGGATCTAGTAGCCTCCCCTTATAATAGTAGGGCATTTCCCCCTCCCCTTAGAATAGTAGGGATTCACTTTCTTTCTTTGACTCTATTGACCTAGATTGAACCAGTTGAGCCCAACATCTTATCTAACTACCTGCCCTATCGGTATCTCTAACTACCTTCCCTATCGGTAGGTGGAGGATGGAGCCATAACCATAACTTCATTTATGGTCCTTCTGGAGGACCTTCTTCGGATTCAACTAATTTCCTACATTCCATTCTAGTTTCCCTTTCTAATAGTAGGGCCCTTCCCCCCCACCTTCCAATTCTTGCATTAACTGTATTTCTCTCCAGTGGAACAAGCTTGTCCTCCTCTATCTAGATCTCACCCGTCCTTGCATTATGGAGGGAGTCCCATCCTCCCCCATAGAATTGCAGGGCCCATAGAATTGTAGGCCCACACCAGGGTGGGATGAAAGGCAGTATCCCTACTCAGATTTGTGGGCTAGAACTCCCTATTTTTTTAGAAACATCCATCCTTGCTGCCCTATTATTATATTATTCTAGAAATCCTTTGTTTCTAGCTAACAAATATATCCTACCCTGTCTTACACCACCAGTGAAGGATGACCATGTAGAGACTCGAGTCTAATTTACCTTTCTCAATTATATACGTAACATGGGTGGGATGCCCCTACTATTCTAAGGTCAGTTGCCTATAGAATTGTAGGCATATAATAGTAGGGAATAATATAATATTAGGGTGGCCCATAGAATTTTAGGGCAATATAGATAGAGGGCCTTATTTTAGTTATTGCCCTACTATTCTATGGGCCTTACAATTCTATGGGGAAAGAATGCTCAGGTAGGAAATTCCATTGAATAGTAGGGGGGGAGGGAGGCCCCTACTATTGTATGGGAATTTGACCATCCTTTGTTCCCCTACTATTTTATGGGCATTCGAGCATCCTTTGTTTTGAAACCGGTATAGTGATTTAAAAAACCCTACTACCTACCCTACTATTATATTATTGTGAGGTAGGTCCCTACCTGTCTAGGCCCTAACTAATTAGTGAGGGAGTAGAAAACTAATTTGAGGGAGTGAGGCAAGAAAGTTTCTAGCCGTAAGGGTCGATAAGGGAAGGAAGAGGCACACCCCGATGACAGTTTCTCATTGGGGACCTCGAGCTGTGTTCAGTTCAGGCTTTAAGGATGAAGGAGTCTATCTTCCCTTCCCAGCATAAACTCCATACCTAACATTGGATTGTTTGGACACTCGGTGCACCAGAAGGATCGTCCTCCATCCTTCACCCCCAGGTTGGATTGTTCAATAGACTAGTTAATTACCGTTCGCATCCATCAGCTTCTCCATCCTCACCCCTGGGTGGTGCCCCGATGGAGACTAACGAGGAGAGGAGAATTCAAAAAATAGTTGCCTAACTTGTCTGGAGATAAACTTCCATCCGATGGAGCCTCATTTATAGTTGGAGAATTCACTTGTTCTTTGGGCTTGCCTAACTAACTTCTTTCCCTCCGGCCATCCTTGCCAACATCTGAGGGCCATCCTTGTCAACACCAACTATCTGCCTTTTCAACACCAACTATCTTTCCATCCTTGTTAACACCAACTATCTTGGAGCCAGAGTGAAGATACACCAGATTCTAGAGGTAACTGCAAACCCCCCATTAGAATAGTAGGGCCAGTCTAGCTACCATCCTACCTCCTCACGTTCTTCAAACCTCCTCTCACTCTTTGAACTATATTTGATACCTAAGAGGGTCACTCACTTCAGGGATTGCCTATATATCCATCCTAAACTGCTGGAGTTACCCTAAAATTCTATGGTGGCCCATAATTTCTTTGGCTAACAACCGGACCATCCATTTTCTAACAAGTTAACTACCAGGCAATGGCCCCCTTTTTTCTATAATATAATTGTTACCCGAGCAAGGAGAATAGAGTTTAGTTTTTCGGGATGAATATATAAAGTTTCCATCCCTCACCCCCAGAAATATTTATAATAAGACAACAAGAAGGAAGGATTGAGAAGATAAGGCCAGAGATGGATCAAGTGATAATTAGGCCTAGGCTGGAGTTATTGATGGTAACAGATTCCCTCCCAGGTATGAACCGAATAAGCTAGCCGTTGGGGGGTGGGTTCTATTGCTGAGTGCTACATAGGATGGAGAAGCCCTTTAAATAATAGAGCATCACCCATAGAATTGTAGGGCCAAGAGGCCTACCTGAGCTTTCAACCATAGATAGAAGGGCTTTCCTTCCTCCTCAATTATTGCTATAAACCTCAATTATCTAGAGGGGGAATAATCTAAAAGGGGGGGCAGGGGGGGGGGAAATGTTACGTATAGAATCTAGATGGCCGGCCATAGGAATGATAGAGATAGAGAAGTGCCCTATTATTCTTAGGGGTGATTCTATACATAACATTAGTGGGTGGGAACGCAACTAGCTGCTGGTGCAGAAGAATCTAAATAATAGAGTAGTAGGTTCCCTTATAATAGTAGGGGTAGGGCTCTCCTTTTGAACAATAGGATTTGGAGCACTAGCAGATGATGAAACAAAGCTCATTGGAACACTCACTGATGCCTCCACATTAGTTCTAGGTCCATCAGACAATGTAGGAACACAAGGAGGAACTCATACCCCTTTAGAGTAACAGGGTAATCGTTACTAAAACTATAGACACCCAAAAATGGACAAGCTTGCGACTTTACATTAAAAACACTAATTTTCATCTATTAAATAATGATTTTTAATCATTAATTAATCATCTATTTTCTTCTAATTTTATTCCCCAAATCATCTAATCAAATTTCCAAAATTAATTAAATAATTAATTAACCTTAATTGATTAATTACCATTAATTAATTAATTAATTAAACTCAATTTCCTATAGTTTAAATTCAAATATTTAAACTTACTAATTAAATTCTTCCAATTGAATTAATTTAATTTCATTCAATAAAGTAATTCTAAATCAAAAAAATCCGATTATCTCACATGTTGAAAACTTTAATTAAATAAATGAATAAATATTCATTTATCTTCAAAGAGAACTCCAATCAATCCACATGGGTAACTTCACCCACGTCTCCAGTCTACATGGGTAACTTCATCCACCTCTATAGTCCACATGGGTAACTTCACCCACCTCCTCAGTTCAAAAAGGTAATTCACAATTATCTCTTCAGTCAACCAAACTTTGTCTACTCTTTATAAATTGAAGAGGCAGAGTTTACTGATGGCTTCTCTAGTTCCCTTTGATCTCAACCATTCATCTCCCTGTCTCTGGGGTTGATCTCAACCATTCATTTCATCCCCAATTCCTATATAATAAACCCTCCATAACCATTTGAAGGATCTAGGATTTCAAGCTCTCATGCGCCATCACTATGTCAGTTTGGTTCTAGCATTCAAGCCATCTTGCGATCATACACCCATTTCAATTAGCAAATTCTCGATGCTTCTCAAGTCATAGACACTGCCTACACCAATATTAAGTATCAAAAATAGCATTTTGGAAGGAGTAGAGAGAGACAATAGAAGCTTCAAGCACTTTGGGGTTTGCATTCATTTGTTTTCCTTTCTTTGCTTGTACATTTTATTGGTTATGCCTCAAGTTATCTATTTTAGTAGGATTTGTGTATTGGATTTATATCATTTGTAAAAAACTTTGCTACTAACCCTCACCTTTCGAAACCTTGGGAACCATGAATCATGAAAAGAGGCGTACATTTTGGTGAACCCGACGTGAACTTATAGCCCACGTGAAATTTGGTCATATTTTTCAAACCACATGGAATTATTTTATGAAATTTTCTTTGCAGGTTAACACTGATCTAAGGAGGTCCCAAACAAAAATTTAGATTTTTCTGAGTTTTTTTATTTTTTTAATAATTTTTCTGTGATATTTCATAAAAAAATCATTTATGGGCACAAATCAGAGTTTCTTTTAAAGAAAATTACATTTTTGGAAAGGTACTGAAATTATAGAGGGGGTTTATTCTCTGTGATTTTAATTTTTGTGAAATTATTTTGCAAAAATAATAGATCTTTTCAAACTGGTCTTTTATGATAAAATGGGTCCCTAGGGCACAAATTAAGGAATTATGATCTAAAATTGTTTTTGCAGGTATCATTTGACATAAGAAAGCTACAGTCCAAAATTTAGATTTTGCTAAATTTTTTATGATTTTTTATAAATTTATAATGATATTTCATAAAAATTTAACTTTGGACACACATCAGCATTTCTTGTCAAAAAAGTTACATTTTTGGAAAGGTATTGAAATTATAGAGGAGTTCTATTCTCTATTATTTTAATTCTTATGAAATTATTTTGCAAAAATAACAGATCTTTTCAAACTGATCTTTTATGATAAAATAGGTCCCTAGGGCACAAATTAAGGAATTATGATCTAATTTTTTTTTTGCAGGTATTATTTGGCATAAGAAAGATATAGTCCAAAATTATAATTTTTTTATGATATTTCATAAAAATTTAATTTTGGACACAAATCAGCATTTCTTATCAAAAAGTTACATTTTTGGAAAGGTCTTGAAATTATACAGGGACTTTATTCTCTGTTATTTTATTTTTTCTGAGAAATATTTTCAAAAAAAAGAAAGATCTTTGAAAAATTTTTCTTTTTGTGTGTTCTTTCTTGATTTCTTGGGGATTGAGAAAATGACTAATGGCCAAGAGGATAATCAGACGCATACCAGGTGCTAGAGCATTAAGAGTTACCAGAAGGAGAACCATCAACTATCGATCACAACAAAGGGATATTCTCGCAATCATAGCTAAAGATCAAAGCGAAGCATACACAAGGTATATTGATTTAATTAAGAGATTCGCAGGTAAGTATAAAGTCAAGATTAATTTTAGCAATCTCAACAACCCTGGAGTTTCTGGATATTCTATTGTTTTAGATTGAAAGTTTTCATTTCTGAAGATACTAAACACTTTCTTTGACAGGTACAAATCGAGGAGGCAAGATAACAATACAACTTAAAATTCATTCACTTGTCGATTTGGATTTATAAAGAATAGTGTTTGTCACACATCTCACATCTCACATTTCAAAATTGGGCTTAAAATTGATGTGGGGACTAAAATTGAACAAGGAAAAAAATTCTCTCAAATTGGTGCATTAAAATTGAACAAACAATCAACACCTACATTTGGGCATAAAATTGAACACTTGTGGTTGTATGGTGGTGTAGCTGATTTCACATTTCAAACTTCTAGAGCTTAATCGATTTACCTTGTGTCTTGAGTTTTGGGTGCACTTGCACAATTTGTTAGATTAGACACCTTTACACTTTTTAGAAAGGCTTGTCAAAGGAATGCGCTTCTTCCTCGAAGAACGACCTTAAACCGGTAATCCTTCCAATCGGTATATAAACAAGGTGCGAACCAAATTTCCATCTTATCTAGCCAAGCTCGGGCGAGGTGTGTTGATGATAGTCTAGATCAGGTGAATATTCTAAGGAGCCAGCGTGGTCAACTAAGCTCTTAAGTGAGTCACACACGTACAAACCGATTGGATAGATGCCACGGACCCTTACTACAACCTTGTTAATTAGAGGCCAACCCAATTTACCTCTGAAAAGGTACCTTATTATAGTGTAAGGGGTTGCAAAATTCCCCCCCGAAGATTCTCAACATATGTGTCCCAAAGTATTTGTGTAGCGAAAGAGATCTTCACTCCATGCCAACAATACCTAGAAATGGCAAAAATATGGGCACCTACGTCGTGGACCTTCATGTCCTAGTAGTGTGACAATTGTTGTGTGAGCTAACATAAATTTATACATTGGGCCTATAACATTGTATTCTAAAGTCATTGACCTAGATTAATCTAATTGTTCATTATTGAGACCTTGTGATTGTAGACGTCTAAAATCGTCCTTATATTAATTTAATTAATATTCTCATAATATTATAGTTAATTTTAATTAATTATATTTGTTATATTCTTCTATCTATTTAATTAAATTTATTTAATTAAATATGATTCACTTTCCTTAGAATTTGAATTTAATTTAAATACTATCCCTCTTAATGTATTAAATCTTATTTAATATAGTATCCCTCATTAATCCCCTTTAAATAAATATTTAATTTATTTATTCCTCCACATGACTTAAATTCTACTAAATCAAATTAATCTAAATTTTAAATTTAGATTAAGCTAATTTGAACCTAGATCCTACCTTACCTCACATCACTCTCACCAAATAAACCTACTCACTAATTAACTAAGGTTAATTAGGATAATTTCTTGATTCCTACACCAATTAGTCCTAATTATTTGCTCACACATGTGTGAGCAAATTTCCAAAATTACACTTTTCTATATAATCCTTATTTGGTGCCAACAAGATTTCTTACACATATGATGACACATTCTTACACTTTCTAAAAGTGTTTCATTGGACTAAAACTCTTACACTTTCTTACAAGATCCTTCACATGTGTACTTTAAGTACACTTTGACCCATCACATCCAAAGTTACTCACACACGTGTGAGAAAAATGGACCTCTTGCATGACTTATGTGTCCCTCATATGACACCTATATAGATGCCACATGAGCTCCACCTTATCCAAGCCCTCTCTCTCCTCCAAAAAATTCTATAAATAGAGGTCATTGTCAAGAGCAAATCATCTCCCTTTTATGCATTGTTATCATATTAGTTTGATTCTAGAGCATTTAGTATTTTCATAGAAATCGTAGTTCTTAGTTCATGTTTATTTCAATTTAGATCTAGATATTACATCTTAGTCTCATAATGGAATGAATCTTAGTTTAGACCTTGCATATTATCCTAGTTTAATAATTGAATCTTCATCATAGTGTAGTCTTACATGTACAATCATGGTGAGAATTTGAGACAAGTTTTCAATACTTGTTTCTTGAGTTCTTCATTCATCTTAATCATTTAGTTTGCATTCATAGATAAAAGTAAGATTAGTATATTGTGTTGGGAGAGCACACCCACACACCTCTCTAAGAGCAAATCAACAAGGTCTTGGGTGCCCTTATTCAGCTCATCGAAGGTCATGATGGGATCCTTTATTTTAGAGTATGTTTAGATATGTTAAGTATGCTTATTTGATGTATTTCTCTAAATTTTGCATGTCTGAGCATGCTCTCAACAAGTTAGATTCTAGCATGTACATTTTGGCATGCCCGGTGAAAACCACATCCCTTATTTTTCACCATTTTTGCAGATTTTCTGTGGTTCGGAAAAATTTCACGCAGACTTGTCTCCGCTCTGGAGTTGTCATCTCCGCAGATCACTGTCTACGCTCCTCAACCGTCTAAGAAACTTGGTCGTCTGTGCCTATATCTCACCATCTCTGCCTGTTTAGAAACAAACCTATAACACTATGGTTTCAAAGTTCTTTTTATCAACTTTTTAGCATTTTTAACTCTCGGGTTTTTGACGATAACACAATTTCTAGGAGTTAAATGTTGTCTAGTTTGGTAAAAATATTATTTTTAAGTCTGGTTAAGTCTATTATTTTTTAACAAAATCTAACTGTGTGTATTTGGCCGTCTGTGCAGGTATATCACCGTTTTTGCATATTGCCATCTGCGCAGATCACCATCTGTGACATTTCACCGTCTGCAAATTTTTCTGCAACATTTAATATTCAAGATTTCAAACTACTAAAAAATTTCATGCAGGTTCCCTATTGATTCTTAACAAATTATTAAAATGAACTTTTATGATTAAACACTTGTCTTGGAATGTATGTTGCTTAAAATGAAAACTCACTCAATCTTGAATGTTAAGAGAATGAACTTCACCAATGTTGAATGACATAAGGTAAATAAACACACATTTCAAAGCTTTATTTTTGTTGTGTGAAAAATAAATTGAACATGAATGGTTAACCATACTATTGTGTCTTTTACTTAGATAGAAAAACACAGTTTCTTTAATAGGTTCAATTTGGAATGAACATTTTTTGGTGTGTTTGATGAAGTGTTTTTCAACACTTCTTTCAAGATATGTGTCATTAGATTAAAACCCTTTAAAATACGTGATGCTATGATTAAGTTATATCTGTATCCTCTCCCCTCACCTTCATAGATCTTGGGTGAAGAGAAATCTTAGCTTAATCAAGCTTCTAGAGAGGCATGTCTAGAGGGTGCATTTCCCCTTTAGAGGATGACCTCAAACCGATAATCCCTTCAACCGGTATAGAAATAAAGTGTGACCCAAAGGTCCTCTTTATCCCTTCAAGCTCAGGTGGGTCATGTTAATTGGTAGTCCATACTGATTGAATATCCTCAACATATTGACATGGTTGAATTAGAGACTTAAGTGTCTCATACCGTACAAACTGATTGTGGGGATGCCATGAAACCTTGCTAGCAACTATAAATTAGTAGCCTACCTAATTCACCTCCAAATGTTGACTTATTCTAGTGCAAGGGGAGGGAAGATTCTCCCCCCAAGATTCCTATCATATGTGTCTCAAGGTATTGTGGGTATTGTGTTGTGAAAGAGATCTTCGTAGCATGGCAACAATACCTGGCAAAAGGCAAAAACACGGGCGGCCTTTCGGGGGTGACATTGTTGTGTGAGCTAAAGGAATACCAAGCAATGGGCCTATAATATTTCATGTAACGCCAAATTCATAAGGTAGCTACTGTTTGAACTATCTTCATTGTACTAGACCTGGTAAAATCATAAGTGGCTTCAAAGAGTCATTCGAACATGTTAGAGTAGTCTAGTATAGCTAATAATTAAATCAGTTAATTATTAGTCTATCTACTCTTTGCTTAAGTTATACTTAGGCAAGTTTCTATTTCTTAGAGTTTCCCTTTTAGGGCTTCGGTATCCTTTATAAGGAATCACCCCTTTCATTTCATCAAGGAGATTGTAATCATTTCATTGTTGATAATATAGAAGTTATTTCTTTCAAAATGTTTTTCCAGTCTCTAGCCTTTTGGCCGCCATAGATTCTTCTTCTATCTTCTATTTCTTGCTTCTTCATGTGGCAGTCTTGCATGCAGGTGATCTTGGGAGGATTTGTCTTCATCAAATCTAACATGGTATCAGAGCTCTCCTGTTGCTTGTTGTTCTGGTCTTTTTGAAGCATTCAAGGGTTTGCAGATAGCCAGTCTTTTCCTAGCAATTTTTATTAGTTTTGGGGGTTCTCTATTTTTGAGACATTTTGGACCAAAACCGACCTCACGGTTGAGTCCGGAAGGCCCAAAAACCCCAGGATTGATATAAAATATGTCTGATTTGGACACCAGAGCATCAGGAAAAAAATTTTGGCCTCCTAAGGGCCGTGCAGACACAGAAATCGATGCAAAAGTCACAAAAATTTTAAAGAAATTTGATTTTTGTGGTGGTTTTGGGCGCACTGCCACCGCGCGACCCCCGCGCCGCCCGCGCGCTGCCCAGAGCCACCGCGCCACCAGTCTGCCCCTCCCGAGTCCCGCCGCCTCCGGCACCTTCGGCCCCCCCGCCACTCCGCGGCCCCCGCCGCCCGGCCGCCGCTGCCTTCCGCGTTGTGCTTCCCCGCTCTGCCGCCTCTGCAGCCGCTCCGGCCTTCCCGACGCTCTACCAAGCTGCCACCCAGGCGCCGCTCCGTCGGCGGTTTCGCCCGGCGCCCACCGCTCCCCGGTGGCGCGACTTTTTTGTTAGCCCCGCGGGCCCTTTAGCGCTAGCGGGCGGTCATATTGATGACCAGGTGCCCAGTTTTAGCCTCTGAGCGTGCCATGCGCCCGGGGGCCTAGATCTTTTAGCCCCAGGGGCTTAGTTTTTGCCTTTTGGGGCCCTTTTGACCTACCTGGACTTTTTTCGCTCTATCTTGAGCATTTGGGGGTCTTTTTTCGACTTCCATATACCGTCGAAAAGCTCTTTCCGAGAAATTTCCGATGATGGAGATTATATTTTTGGGTTCTGCCTTTTTGATAGTGTTTTTTTCTGTTGAAGTCTGATGTCTTTTTTTGCCTTCCGGGAGTCATATCTGGCTCATCCGGACTCTATTTTTGCCAAACAAGATATCATCAAAAAGCTGGTTCAGTGTACTATTCAGTTGCAGGGTTCTTTTTTCTAGATTCTACTCCAGGTTTTCTCTCCTTCGAGTTTGGTAGTTTATGCACTTTGGTGGATTGCTTGGTTCTATAGGTCTAGGGATCTCTTCTTCTGATCTTTTAGCTCACTCTTCTTTCTTACTTCTGAGCTTGTATGCTTCTTTTGATGTATCTTTATTTTGTAAATACACTAAGATAAAGTGCCTTCTTCTGCATTTCTGAGATCTGGTACACCTTGTATGGTTGTTGTACTTGCACTCTGTTATAAAGTGCCATGGGGGGTTATGATGCTTATGCTATTTTAGGCACATCCACCTTTATCAAGTGAGCGTACCTTCTATAACATTAGCCCATGCTGTGTGTCGATGACACTGCCCTTTATCCTATGTATGTACTTCTGTTGCACTGTTGGTGTCCCTGGTCTTCTTTTTGCAGATGTTTCTGGCATTGCATTTCAGTGTTACTGTCACCTCTCCCTGTTCAGCATTATGGGGGGGTTCACCTATTGGTTCTATTGCTTCCTGGTTTGATTGATCAGCTCTTTAGACTTTGTCTTCTCTACCTGGTCATGCACTTCAGTGGGGGTTCCAGCAGTTTCTCTTGACAGAGTTTACAGTTCCTTGCTTCGGAGATGCTTCTTTCTCTATTCTTGTTCCTTTCTCTGGGACATCTTTTCCTAGATTGAAGGCTCAGTTTCCTTCATCTAGTTTTCTTTCTTGTACTTGGGTACCTGATCAGGCCTAGTTGCCGGGACCCATCTTTCCTGCTTTCTGCAGTAGTTTAGCTATTTTGCTTCTCCCTAAGTTACACTTAAGGGGGGGTGTTAGAGTAGTCTAGTATAGCTAATAATTAAATCAGTTAATTATTAGTCTATCTACTCTTTTCTTAAGTTATACTTAGGCAAGTTTCTATTTCTTAGAGTTTCCCTTTTAGGGTTTTGGTATCCTTTATAAGGAATCACCGCTTTCATTTCATCAAGGAGATTGTAATCATTTCATTGTTAATAATATAGAAGTTATTTCTTTCAACATATTTTTCCAGTCTCTGGCCTTTTGGCCGCCATAGATTCTTCTTCTGTCTTCTGTTTCTTGCTTCTTCATGTGGCAGTCTTGCATGCAGGTGATCTTGGGAGGATTTGTCTTCATCAAATCTAACAGAACATACATAAATGAGATCCTACAATTTCAAATCAAGGTTTCATAATGTCACATTTGCTAGTATCCCTCAAGGTTTCTTTGTCCCTTGTTGGATTGTTTTGAGACACATGTCTGTTATTTTCTGGTTTGCATGTGCTAAAATTAGTTCTTTCCATTGAACAAATTTTCCCAAAATCATACTGAAGGTCAAAAATCTGCCCATAATTTCAACACACTACCTTAGCCACAATCGACCATCTTCGCTCTAGATCTGTCATCTGCGTAGATTACCGTCTGTGTAGATCACCATCTGCAAAGATCATCAACTACGTCTGAGACTGTCATCTCTGCTTAAAAATAGTGAGCTTCCAAATTTGCTAAGATATTCAAAATTTGACCTTCTGTAGGACCCTGAAATCATTTGTCCTAGATCATTCATTCATTCATCCAAAATTAGATTTTCCATGACATGACCAATTTCAAAAAATATAAGAAGGTTAAGCTTCCAACACCTCCAGTCTATAGAGAGCAGAAGGAAACCACCCGTAAATCCAAGGAATACCAACATATTACAACATCTATCAAACAAGAGATTAAGTATCGTGAGAAAATTGACAAAATCCTCTATAATAACAAAGTTTACAATTTCATGGCTAAATATTCTATCAATAGTGCCTTTGTCACCATTGAGAAATACAATTAGATAACATCTTGCTTTTGGATCATTCTTCCATTCTTCCATCATCATTCTTCCTTCTCTTGGAGCATTAGATCAAACCCATCAAATCAAATCAATCCTTTAGGTTGAAAGACCTTAATCAAAGTATTACAAACCTTCATCTTCAAACAAACACAACATTGCTCTTAGACTATCAGTCCATCTCAAGTAATTTAAATCCCTTAGTGATGTCCCATTCTGCTTGAGATCACAAGTCCATCTTCAAGTAGAACAAGTGTTACTTTAAATCCTTTTGTGTTTGTATCATCATAAGGTTTTTTCATGCTTAGGTTATGTTCAAAAAACCTTTAAATAAATCAATCAATCCAATCTATCCAATCAATCCTTAATTAATCAATCAAATCTTTAATCAAATCCAATATCAAGATCTTTGCTCCATTTCATTTTTTAGATCTCCTTGTCTTCCATTCTTCTAAATCCACCATTGTATGGTAGTCACTCGATCCCAATCTAGAAACATGAGGCGAGCAACATTCAACACTATTACCCATGAGGAGAATCCATTTGCCACTCAATACTTTCAAGGAACTGGGGTACAAGCTGAGGAAGTTCCCAAAGAAACTGAACTAGTGGACCAAGAAGAAAGACCCACCCAAGTGATGGACTTCCTTAGTGACCCATACAACTTGGAAATGGTTGAGAAAGCCATTATGCATAATAGTGCTGAAATATTCTTAAATCTTATTCATAATGGTGTCACGGTTCCTGTTGACTTTGATGAAACACTCCTTACCCAAAATGTCACCAAAGCTATTGCTGCCACTACTGCAGCCATGGCTTCTACCTCAAATGATACATCATCACGTGACACTGGTAAAAGATCTATTAGAAAACCTCTCATGTTAGTACCTAAATCAACACCTATGTCAACAACTACATCAATACCTCAATTGACACCTGAACAAATTCAATAGATCATAAGAACTTTTCCAAACAATACTACACATAACAGCACTCAAACGACAATGACTCAAGGAGAAAGTGCTAATGTCAATAACAAAGGGAATATTTCCATGTTCTTATCTTCATCTTTATTTCAAACAATGGGGGAAAAAACATCTGCAACCAATACGTCATGAGCCTATCAATATATACCTCCTCCTACTATTGGTATGACCTCCATAGGCTTTTCAGCTGCACAATCTGGAGGAGGTGGAGTTTATGTACCCCCGTTTCTCACATAGAATACTCCAAACTTTACCCAAAAATTCAATGAGCTCAAGAACATTGTACAAGGCTTGCAGAATGGGGGCAAGAAATATTTTTATTTTGAGGAGATTTGTCCCTATCCATTTGACAAGTCTATCACAATGCAACCATTCCCACCAAACTTTGAGATGCCTAAATTTGAGAAATACAGAGGTGAAACATGTCCTCTATAGCATCTCAAAGAATTTTACATTGCATGTCAAGAGGTTTCCTATAATGAGAACTACTTAAAAAGACTCTTCACTAGGAGTCTTGGAGGCGCAGCTTTAGAATGGTTCATGGTCCTTCCTTATGGGTCAATCTCTACTTTCTCTGATCTTGCAGAGAAGTTTGCTGGACAATATTCATATAACATTAAGCATCAAGCAACATTCAACGATTTATGAAATAATAAACAAAAGAATGGAGAAATCTTTGCTAGTTTCTTACAACGATGGAGACATATTGCAAATCACATGCCATGGAAAATACCTGATAGTCACTTCATTGACATTTTCACAAAGAATTTAATCTCTGAGATGTCTTTACAAATTAAAATGGATTCACCTGACACCTTTGAATCCCTTGTCAAGAAGGGAAAAGACAGTGAAGATGGCCTTTTGCAAAGAGGTAGCATCAAACATTATACTCCTTCCAATAATGATAAACCAAAATTTTGGAGTAAAAACAAAGGAGTTGTCAATGATGGAGTGACTGATGCCAAGCATGTCAAAAATGTCCAAGCATCCAACAATAACAATCAAAACAATCGCAATAAAAATTAGAATCACAACAACAACCAAAATCAAAATTAGAATGAGAACAATCAAAATCAGAACAATCAAAATTAGAACAATCAAAATCAGAACAACAATCAGAATCAGAACAACAATCAATAGCCACGCAATCAATCATTCTTATTTCCTTGCAACAAATACAATAATAACAACACCAACAACAACAACAATAATAATAACAATAATCGACAACGGTGACAATTTATAGCTTTGGCAGAACCTCTAGAAGTGATCTTCAAACAACTTGCAGTTAAGGGAATGATAGTCTACCCAAAAACTTGACCTTTTGATGAGAATCAACCTAAACCTATTTTTTATAGAGATAATGAGTATTGTGATTATCATCGCATCAAGGGGCATGATACCAAGAAATGCATGAATCTTAGACACTTTGTGCAAGATCTCATTGAGGATGGGAAAATTGAAGTTGAAGGTTAGAATGCATCCTCATCTAATGTGAAACTCAAAGTCTATAATCAGCCCTTCCCACCTCATAATCAAAACAATGCATCCAACATGATCCCATACGACTATTCTACCAATACTATTATAGGCCATGATTGAATGTGTGGGAGTTTAAGTGAAAATGATATCTTTGGGTTTGACTCTCTTTGTGGTCACATTGAAGAAACTGACACGCATGTTAATACCATAATCCTCAAAGCTACTAATTGTAATGCTACTACACGTAGACCGAAAGTCACTGTCCAAGCTGTTGATAAACCTTCTCCATCTACAAATCCACCAACTGCACCATCTACTACTACTCGACCTGCTTCACACTTTGACTTATTGGCCTAGTTCTGAAAGATGCCTGCATAAATATCCATTCTAGAGCTCTTGAAAACTTCACCAATTCACAGAAAAATCCTTGATAAAGCTCTAAATGAATCTCGTGTCCCTGAGAACATCAACACTGGACAATTCAAAGCTATGATAGGGAACCTAGCTGCACAAGAACATCTAGTCTTCACTGATTAGGACTTTGGTGGTCCTGACCCTCATCATAATAATTCCCTCCATATAGAAGGAAAAATCCACTCCATAAGAGTAAAATGAGTCCTCATAGATGGTGGATCTGGCTTAAATTTGTGCACATTAAAAATGATTCATAATATCAGTCTTTCTGAGGACCTCATTGATGCAGACAAGTGAATCATAATAAAATCCTATGATGATCGAGAATGAGAAAGCAAGGGTTTGATCACAATATGCTTACAAGTGGGTCTGGCCCTAATTGAAACTATTTTCAATGTACTAGATCTAGATCTACCTTATAAAATCTTACTGGGATGTCCATGGACACACATTATTAAAGGTGTACCCTCTACTTATCATCAATTTCTAAAGTTCCCACATCACGATAGATAAATCACAATTACTGGAGATCCTGAGCCCTTTCAATACTGCAAGAGATTGGAAGGCAAACAAGATAACTACTGTCCGTTGAATGAGTTTGGCCAACACTTCAATCAAGAAGCCCCTATTTCAAACACTCCATTAGTTCCAGAAAATACATCAAAAACACCAGCTGAGAAATCCAAGGGAAAGGAAAAAGTTACCGAAGACAAGGCTATTGAAGACAAACCCTCCTCATCTGAAGCAAAGCCCACATTTACAGATCAAGTTATGGGAGAGTATAAATTTGAAAGTGCTCTATGTATTGGGCAACTCCCTTTGTCTCCAAAGTCTTATGGAATACCATCACCATTACCCCTTTCCAATGATAAAGTGCTTATACGCTACAAATCAACTTTTTTCAAACATTGGGGGTCCCTATTAGATGAACACATGGAATACAGTGTCCTTGATTGGCTCTATAATGATGAAGAAGAACGACTTATAATTTTCCCCAAAGGAAAGTAAGGTTACTCCCATTGTTGAAAGCATGGGATATCATGGTACTGGACTTGGAGCTAATGAAAAAGGTAAGAAGAAGATCATAACAACCAATGGCTATCCTAACAGACATGGATTGGGTTCTGTAGAGACTAAGACTAACTTCGCTAAGGATTATTGTCTAGCTGCCTTAGATTTAGACAGTGAGGAAGAGTTCTTTGAAATTACTTTCCACTATATTGAAGATGATCTAAATGAAAATCAGCATTTCTTTACTATCACCCAAGCTGACCTTTCATCCCCTTGTCTACCTCTCACAAACCCTAAATTAATTGACTGGGATCAGCAAGACTCACCACCAGCTTTGGACGTTTGTGATTTGGATGAGGCACTTTTAGCCCTCTTTGGACTTAAGAATCTCTGAGAGTATGAACATCAGATCCACTATAGTGAACAAGTCTACTTCGGTAGCCAAGTCAACTCTCTCAGTCATAAAAATGAAAAACAAAATAAAAATAAAAAAAAGGAAAATACATCCTCTGGTGAAAACCTCTCGCAGGCACCTTTGGATGAAGGAAAAGATAAAATAAAGGATGCTTCCTCTGGTGAAAACCTTTCTAAGGTGCTAGAGGAGGGAGAGGCTTACTTGAAATTTATATCTTCATAACCAGAAGTGTCCTCTATGATCATTGAATATACTATTCCAATTAACCTAGACATAGAAGAAGATCCACACATCACCTACATTGCAGTTTCTCTTAGTGATCAAGAAAAGAAAGACATGAAAGCATTCTTTCATAAGCACAAAATAAACTTTGTTTGGACATACAAAGACATGCCCAGGATAGATACAGATCTTTTCATGCTTCATTTTTTTGTAGATCCAAGTGTAAAACCTGTTAAGTAGAAACTTTTCAAGATGCATCCGCAGGTCACATTGGTAGTCAAAGTAGAGCTTCAAAAGATGCTGGATGTTGAAGTAATTAGACCAATTGATTATCCTAAATGGGTTTCTAATATTGTACCAGTAGGTAAGCCTATTGGGGACATTTGCATATGCACTAATTTTAGAGACCTAAATCTTGCATGTCCCAAGGATGATTTTCCACTCCCAAATATTGACATTATAGTGGATTTGATGGCAGGACATGAAATGTTGTCACTTATGTATGGCTTCTTAGGTTACAATCAGATCAGGATAGCACCAGAAGACCAACACAAAACTGCATTCACAATGCCTTGGGGCACCTTCTATTATTAGGTGATGCCTTTTGGTATTAAAAATGCCAGAGCCACTTATCAATGAGCAATGACTACCATCTTTCATGACCTTTTGCATGTCATCATGGAAGATTATGTGGATGATATTTTAGGCAAATCCAAAACAAGATAATCACATATCCCTATTCTTACTACCATCTTTGAGAAATTGGAGAAGTATAAGCTTAGGTTGAATCCTAAGAAGTGTGTTTTTGGAGTACAATATTGTAAACTGCTGGGATACATTGTGTCACAGCGTGGAATAGAAGTCGATCCAAAGAAAGTGAAGAAATCCTAGAGATGCCACCACCCCAAACATTGAAGAAATTATGTAGTTTACAAGGAAAAATACAATCAATCAAAAGATTCATGTCACAACTAGAAGATAAGGTGCATCTATTCTCTCATTTCATGTGCAAGATTATCAAGTTCCAGTGGGATTGCTTGTGTCAAAATGCATTTGAGAAACTAAAAGGCTATCTAGCTAATCCACCTATGTTGGCACCACCTATTTATGGTCATCCTCTAATTTTGTACATATCTGCTATAGAGGTTGGGTTGGGAGCCCTCCTGGCACAATTGGATGATACTGGAAAAGAGCGAGCAATTTATTATCCCTGCAGGACTCTTATTGGATATGAGTTGAATTATTCCCTAATTGAGAAGGCATGTTTGGCCGTTGTTTTCTATATGAAGAAACTATGACATTATATTCTTAATCATAAGATTCATCTTGTTGCTAAAATTGATCCAGTCAAGTATCTCCTAGCACGTGCTGCTCTAACTGGTCGTACAAAAAAATGGGTCATGATTCTTAGTGAGTTTGACATTGTTTATGTGGATCAAAAATCTATCAAAGGACAAGTAATTGTAGATCAATTAGCTGAAGCACCTGTTGATGATAAAAATCCTTTGATCATAGATTTTCTAGATGAATCAGTACTTAATCTTTCCCTGAGTCCACCATGGAAGCTTTATTTTGATGGATCCTTCACTCAAAAAGGATCAGGGGAAGGATTCTTGTTTCTTACACCAAAAGGGGATCTCATCCCTAAATCTTACAAATTACAGTTTCCTTGTACCAACAACATTACATAATATGAAGCCCTTGTACTTGGACTTTGATAGGCCATACAATGGAAGATTCTCACTTTGTTGGTGCTCGGTGATTCACAGTTGGTTATTAAACAAGTTATGGATGAATATCAAATGAAGGATGATAAGTTGCTTCCCTATCACCATATTGTTGAAGATCTCAAGATGCATTTCACCGAGCTAATCTTCCAATAGATCCCTCACATGAACAACAAAGCAACAGATGCCATGGAAACAATTGGGTCCTTGATCACTATGCCAGAACATAGCACATGGTGTGAGTTTCTTGTTGAGAATCTTATGGTCCCTGCCTATGACAAGATGAATGCTGAAATGGTGTGTGAAATTGCTAATCCCAATTCCCCATGGTACCAAGAAGTGTATTCCTACCTACGTGATGGACATAACCCACTTAATTTAACCCCCAACCAATGTAAAACCTTCATTTTCCACACTTCCCAATACACAATCCTTGTTGATACCCTCTTCCGAAAGCATTTCATTGGAACTCTTTTAAGGTGTCTGAATTCTGATGAAGCACAAATGCCCTTGGAGGAGCTACATCAAGGAATTTGTGGGGCCTAGTCTAGTGGACTTACTTTGGCCAAAAATTTGTTACACACTGGATATTACTGGCCTACTATGGAACAAGATGCCTACAATTATGTGAAGAAGTGTGTGCCTTGTCAGCAACATGACGATTTGATACATGCACCCTCCCAATCCCTCCAGCCCACCATCACCCCTTGGCCTTTTTCATGTTGGGGTCTTGACCTCATTGGACATATTTTCCCTAATTCTTTCAATGGCCATAAATACATCCTTGTTGCTACAGAGTACTTTACCAAGTGGGTTGAAGCTGTTCCCCTCACCTACACTATTGGAAAATAGATTTCAAAGCTCATTTTGAACTATCTTATATGTTTCTATGGCATTCCTCAAGACATTGTTACATATAATAGAGGACCTTTTAAGAACAAGGATGTCATAGAGCTATGCAAAAAATTTAGCATTACCCATCATACCTCTTCCAAGTACTTTTTGCAAAGCAACGGTCAAGCTGAGGCTACGAATAAAACTATTCTCAGAATCCTCAAGAAAATGGTCGATGAAGCTGTCCATGATTGGCACCTTCATCTCAATCATGTCCTTTGGGCTTACCGCACCTCCATTTGAAACCCCATGGGAGCCACTCCCTTTTCCCTTGTTTACGGTACTGAGACTATTCTACCCATTAAAATTGAGCTCCCTTCCCTCATAATTTCTCTCAAGAATCTGTTGTCTGAAGAAGAATATAGAGTTGCCTGCTTGCAAAAGCTAGAACTCCTCGATGAGAGATGCCTCAATTCCCTAGACCACCTCCATGTGTATCAAAATTTCCTTCACCTTTAGTTCAACAAAAGGATCAAGCCTCATCAGTTTGAGGTTGGCAATCTTGTCCTGCGGCACAATATGAAGAACCTCTAGAACCATGAAAAGAAAGGCAAATTTGAACCTAATTGATTGGGTCCCTTCATCGTCACAACAAAGTATAGTTTAGGTGCCTATCATATTGTGTCACTAGAGGGAGATCCACTCCCTGATCCTGTAAATATTGTACATCTCAAGTGCTTCTATGCTTTATCAATTAGTAGGCCATTGTACAGCAGAAATTTTCAAAAACTCCAAAAAATCAGAAAAGCAGAAAATCCAAAAACATTCAAAAAAGCTAGCAAAAAGAAAAAAAATTAAAAAATTAAAAAAGCATAAAAAATACAAAATATTGAAAAGAATATCAAAAAAGAAAAAGAGAAAGAGAAATAAATCCGTCCATCTATGAAAACCACTTCGGTGGTGCAATTGATAAGTACCATGGTGAAAACCTGTTTCAGGCACCATGTGTAGTCAGATCCACCATCAGTTTCCACCATTTGTCTATATAGCTTGCATCGCCTTTTATAATAAGAGTCACTACCCATATCTATGCAAGTAGTTCCTTGACCATCTTTTTGCTTTCGTAATAAAGATTCTCGCACGACTGAGCTTACCAAATCAAATACTGAGCTTTGTTCTAGACACAGTGATCGCAAATGTTTTACATCAAATCAACAGATAGATTGACTTTCCTATGATCATTCTATTAACAAGCAATTGCCAGCGAATTCCCATTTTTTATCAATCAATCTTTGACCCATCAAGATACATCCTTCCGGTGTTGGCTGTTCTATCAATCCTCACATCAAAATTGTTCATGGAAAGAACTTTTGGACTGAATGGCCACTTAGTCAGGATGCCTTTTTGTTGATTTTATCTTGTGTTTTACTATGTTCTTATCACGACAGCCTCGATCTTCTATATCTTGGTTTGTTATGGTGAGTATCTAGTGAAATACGTGTCATTTGTGGTATGATCTACTTATCATAGTTTGTTAGTACATCTATGTTTTGATATTCTGTTATGACTATGTATGCCTCACTGGGGGAAAGATTCATGCATCTCAAATCCCTCAAAAGATCTGGATGTACTGTGTCTCCTCATGAGTAACATTTCATAAGATTCATCATATCTGATATCTTGCATTTTTGTTCCAACCAAGCTATTTTCCTGAGAGTCTAGTCCACACAAAGGAACCATGTCACTTGTTCTTTATAGTACATGGTGCATAACTCCTTTTGCAATATCAAACTAGGGTGTGCTCTCCAACATTAACATAGTATAAATCCTACTGTTATCATGTAGTTAGGATTGCATTTTAGCTAGGTCATATTGCATTGTGATTTTTCTCTTGGCAAAGGTTTCTATTTATCCCCCCTATCCGGTCACCTAAGTGATTTTATCAGACCTATTTGATACACACAAAAATAGTGTCCTCATATGTCTCATATTGCATTCATTAATTATAGATGTATTGTTCATTTAGTTCATTAATCATTACTCATTATCAGTTGCATTGTTCATTTAGCTCATTAATCATTACTCATTATCAGTTGCATTGTTCATTAGTCATTACTCATTATCAGTTGCATTGTTCATTTAGTTCATTAATCATTATTCATTTTCATTTTCATTGTTACTCCATTCATTAATCATTATTCATTAGCAGTTGTATTGTTAGGTCATTCATTCATTAAGGTTGCATTTAGTTTCATTACATTGTTACTTCATCTTAATCATTATTCATTACCATTGCATATAATTACATTTCATTCATTTAGTTGCATTGTTAAATCCTTAACATTTTTAGGATTCATTCATTTTAGATTCATTTCACAAATCATATATAAATTTACATTTATGCATCATCACGTTACATCAATACATGACAAAATATATCCATCTATAAGCATTAACACATTACATCTAACATATATATATATATCTCATCCCTACATCACAAATATGTCAGCATCATATATATATATACATATATATATCATCTTGCATGTCAGTCATAAACATCATATAACATATGTAATATAACATCATAATGCATCTATACATCCTGCATAAACATCACATCATATAACATCATCATATAGCATCATAAACATCCATAAATCAAAGTCCAATAGTCCCAAAGTCCATGTATATATCTCAAAATTTTTAATATCATACATCATGTGTCAAAAATGTGTATCCAAAATGGTCTGAGAAGCATCATGGTGGTGGTCGTGATGGTCTTGCACCACTGCTGGGATGTGGCAGTAACCCCATTGATCCCTATGACCCTCCTCTAGTGCTCTCTATCTGAGCTCTCTTAGAATATTCCAACTATCGTGCCTCCTCTGGCACTGCACCATAGTAGAACCCCATGTAATATGTGGCCTCTTGACCTCTCCGCCCTGCCTCCCTCTATGCTTCCATGGCATCTGCCATAATCTACCCAACTCTTGCAGCCCTGCTTGTTAGTTGCGCTATATCACGGTCTGCCCTATAATCCTTTGCATGTCTCTTTTCCAAGTCTCACTATGCCATAAGCACTTCTATCTGCACTGACATCACTACCAGCTCTTCATCATGATCCCCATGCTCCTCAATAATAGAAAACTCTCCACTGTCCACCAGAGCTTGTAATATGTCTAGTGCTCTCTGAGCATGATCTCCCCAAGCAGTCTCTACTACTAGCTCTCCCTATACCCTAGCAACCTCTGTCTTTAGGCTGCTAGCTATGGCCTGTGCTATAGCTAGTAGTCCCTGTAGCCATTGGATCTTAGCCTGTGCGCTCACCTTAGTCACCCAAGATATCGCTAATAAACCTTGTACTCTGCCCAGCTCAGTCTATAGGCTATTTCGCTATGCTATGACTATGTCATGTGTATCTTGGGCTACATAGACCGCTAGTAGTACCTATCCCTATCTAGGTGGCCCCTATCCCTATCCTAGTGGCCTCGATGGCCCCTATCCCTCTCCTAGTGGCCCTGGTGGCCCCTGTGGATCCTGTCCCTATACCTGTACATTGAGAATGATGGGTAGCTACCCTCCTATGGGTATCTGTACCTACCCTCTCCACCTTGACACTGCAACCCTAGGTCAGACTCTCCTCCCATCGGCCCCTCCTCCATCCCCTCCCTCCTCATCATCATCATCCTCCCCTCTTCCATCCCCTCTCTCCTCATCATCATCATCCTCCCCTTGTCCATCCCCTCCACCCCCTGGCTGCTCATCCTCCTGTATGATCCCTGGGATAGTCAATCTAGTTGGCCTATGAGTAGCCCACCACTGAGCATATGATGGTACTACTCCTACATCCTATAATGACTCTTGGGCCCTGATCGAGGGGACCTTAATCATCCCCATAAAAGATGCTCGCGCTATGCGCAAATCTGCACCTATGCCCCAGACGCTTCCCACCTCTCAGGTCACCAGTGGATGAGGGAACCTATCTGGGACTGCCTCTTGGATCTGCCCCATCTATTGTCGTACTCTAGATGGTATGTATCTAGAGATCATGTAGGCCATCCTCCCAATCAGCCAGCAGTTAGTCTGTACAAACCTCATATAGTACAAGTCATATAACTCATCCTCTATATACCCATCCTGCTTAGGGATCTCATGACCCTAGGCCTTGCGCCCCACGTAGGATGCCCACTGTATGTCCCCCATCTCGTCAAGCCTTTGTCACCAATATCTGACTGAATCTATGGCCTCATAGCTAATGGGCAAGCTATACCTGCATGCAAATGGCTCGTAAGATGCTCTAGTCTCCTGGGTCCTAATTGGTCGAATGACTGCAATATGCTCCTATGACCATATAAGAAGTAGCGTGCAACCTAGCCCCTAGCCCTACCCTTGTGGTAGGTACACATGTGAAGATCATAATACAAATTTCCAAGGATGGTGTAACCCCAACAATACTGGTCTCCATCCTCAACCATACTGCTCAGGACATGTGCCAAACCCATAGCAAATCCCTTTCCTGCACGATCAGGCATAATTCATCCCCTTATCAACCCTGCTAAGTATAGGGCCACCCATCGCAACCATGGATCCATCTTTATTACCCCCTTCTAGGACATCCACTACCGTGTGGTAGGCAGATTTGCATATCGCCAACCAAAAGCCATCTCCATATAGGGGTTTGAGCCCTCAACATAGTACTCGAGTATCAGCCCCTGAATCCTTACTTTGTAAATCCTCCATACATCATGGAGTGTGATAGTAGCTTCCCCTATAGGAAAGTGAAAGCTAGATGTGTTGCTATGCCACCTCTCTATCAATGAAAACATGAGTGCATTATGTACTCATAGATGTGGCCAATGTCATACATGCTCTAGTCCACATAGCATAACCAGCCCCACTCAGCCATCGTCAACTACTACTCTAGCTCCATGTTTGCTGGATAGCACTCCCTTGCCCAAAAAGTGATGGTCTTCTCCTACATTTAGCAAGCAAATGTCAGTGATCAGATAGCATTCTCGGGCATCAAAAAATGTCCTCGGCCTGTCCGGGGCATCAAAAAATGCTCCCAAACCCTTGTCTTCCCTCTTATTCCTCTTTTTTCTTCAATTTTTAGGTTAATCCATGCAGATGATGGTTGACCCTCACAGACAGTGAATTTTCATATTTGTTAGTCTATGGATCCAGCGGATCTCCGCAGACATACGATGGTTTCTGCTGCCGCTCTTCTTGCCTCGCAGACGGTGGAGTCTCAACTCAGCCATCTCTGCTGTACATTTTCCCTCCTCCCTTGCACTTGTAGAAGGAGATTGGTCGATCTCCATCTATGCAGATGTCAATCATAGATCAGTCATCTATGAGGACGGTGGTCTATTGATTGCTGTCTGCGCAGACGGTGGTCAGGCGATCGCTATCTGCACTGCGCGCTGACTTTTGAGCGCATTAATGACTCTCTACCGACCTATGAAAGCATTAAATACATAATTGATGGAGCGGTAGTCAAATACTCACTGGTGGTCCCACATCTTCTAGTCAATGATGCACTCAGATGCACTCTCCAAGTTGTGCTCGCTCTCGTTGTGCTATCATCGCTCTCTTCTTCTTCTCTCTTTTTGTTCTTTGTGAGTGAAAATGACTTGTCTATGGGCCTCGGTGGACTATTTATAGCCCCTTGGGACCTGTTTCTTCTATCTGTCTTCCCATTCCCCATTCTAGTCCCCATTTTTCCTCCATTTTCCTCGGACACGCCATGTAATTGGTCTACTTTCCCTATTTTCCTTCCTTTTTCGAGAAAATTTTATTAAAAATTTGTATTTTTTCCTATTATTTTCTCGAGAGGGCACACTCCTCCGCTCTCACCGCCATAGGTTTTTCTAACCTCTCTGGGGCATCTTATTTTCTTTTCTTTGACGCGATGCCACTTTTGATGCCACATCAAAGAGGGGCAAAATATAAACGTCTAAAATCGTCCTTATATTAATTTAATTAATATTCTCATAACATTATAGTTAATTTTAATTAATTATATTTGTTATATTCTTCTATCTATTTAATTAAATATGATTCACTTTCCTTAGTATTTAAATTTAATTTAAATACTACCCCTTTTATTGTATTAAATCTTATTTAATACATTAATCCGCTTTAAATAAATTTTTAATTTATTTATTCCTCCACATAACTTAAATTCTACTAAACCAAATTAATCTAAATTTTAAATTTAGATTAAGCTAATTTGAACCTAGATCCTACCCTACCTCACATCACTCTCACCAAATAAACCTACTCACTAATTAACTAAAGTTAATTAGGATAATTTCTTGAATCCTACACCAATTAGTCCTAATTATTTTCTCACACATGTGTGAGCAAATTTCCAAAAATACACTTTTCTAAATAATCCTTATTTGGTGCCAACAAGATTTTTTACACCCATGATGACACCTTGTTACACTTTCTAAAAGTGTCTCATTGGACTAAAACTCTTACATTCTCTTACACTCTCTTACAAGATCCTTCACATGTGTACTTTAAGTACACTTTGACCCATCACATCCAAAGTTGCTCACACATGTGTGAGCAAAGTGGCATCTTGCATGGCTTATGTGTCCCTTATGTGGCACCTATGTGGATGGTACATGAGCTCCACCTCATCCAAGCCCTCTCTCTCCTCCAAAAAACTCTATAAATAGAGGCCATTGTCAAGAGCAAATCATCTCCCTTTTATGCATTGTTATCATGTTAGTTTGATTCTAGAGCATTTAGTGTTTTCATAGAAATTGTAGTTCTTAGTTCATGTTTATTTCATTTTGAATCTAGATATTACATCTTAGGCTCATAATGGAATGAATCTTAGTTTATACCTTGCATATCATCCTAGTTTAATCATTGAATCTTCATCATAGTGTAGTCTTACATTTACAATCATGGTGAGAACTTGAGACAAGTTTTCAATACTTGTTTCTTGAGTTCTTCATTCATCTTAATCATTTAGTTTCATTCATAGATCAAAGTGGGATTAGTATATTGTGTTGGCAGAGCACACCCACACACCTCTCTAAGAGAAAATCAACAAGGTCTTGGGTGCCCTTGTTCAGCTCATCGGAGGTCATGATGGGATCCTTTTTTTAAGAGTATGTTTAGACATGTTTAGTATGATTATTTGATGTATTTCTCTAATGTTTGCATGTCTGAGCGTGCTCCCAACAGGTTAGTTTCCAGCATGTACAGTGATAACCTTGCAACTTCAAAAAGTTGTAGAACATAGATATTGTCAGTCTTCATTCTTCAAAAACATAGTGTTTGTTGTGCTTGTTGCTTTGATCAGTTTCTGAAAATGCAAAACAAAACATCCAAACTATCATAATGAGTCAAATGTGTTAAAGTCTAGGGTTGTCAACATCAACTATCTTGCAAATCAGAAGCATTGTTGCAAAAATATCAAAATAGTCAAGCAGTGATACCCATCTTTTAGTCTTTTTGAGACTGTTTCTCATTTACCACAATTGCCCGCATTGTCACAATTGAAGGAAGTCTTCCATAGTTAACTTATTTATTGCCATAATTGTCTTGTTTATTACTGCAATCAGGGATAACATACTGCAATCAACCATACACTTTGCCACAATCGGTGGAGTTTTTCCATACTTGACTAGAGATATTTTACACTTATTTTAACCTAAAAACCTTGAGAGAACTCTTCATTTGGTGTCCAAAAATAGTGTCTATCCCAGGAAAATGTGCAGAACATTGTGTGAATCTGTAAACATTAAAGATCATCCCTTCTCTATAAAGCACAATTATTATCAAAAACATTGTTAGTTCAAAATCTCAGACTCAAAATACCTTGATCTCATCATATCAAACATCATCATCTTTATCAAAGTGACTTTGTCCAAGGCAAAGGTTGAAAAATCTTATCTTTTTATATCATCACCACTTTGAGATCAAGATATATCAAAATCTGTCCTTAGAATTACCATTGTCTAAAACATAACTCAAACTTCCTTAGAAAGGATTTTTATCCTTGTTTTCTTTGTATCACTTGTTTTAGTTGCAAAATTTGGACCACACTATGTCTCAAACACCTCATGAAGGGCCTTACACAAGGTCTAAGGCTAGAATACAATCTGATGAGTCATATATCAACAGATTCCCCACTTGGGAAATAGAGAAAGAGAACGATCCTTTCATAAATACTAGTTCTACTATGTTCCTTGAACAATCCTGTGGGGTAGCTCTTTTCCAAAATGTCACAAAAGAGGAACTAGAGGATATAGAGAAAGATGCTTATTCCACACAATTATTTGACATTGTTGTAAAGAGGAATCATGAATGCTTCTTAGCCATGTTGATAAAGAAGGGAGTCAAACTCCCTGCTGAATTTAGTGTATCAACTATATAGCCTAAAAACCCTCTCGCAGGTCAAAACACTACTCAGCCTCCTCAGATACTGCCTGTTGTCTCTCAAATCTTCCCACCATTGGTATTACCCACATTGACACAGATGATACCCAGTCAAACCAATGGCATGAACCAGGCCAACACATCTTCCACTCAAAGCATGATAGGATTGCAAGTGAGTGCACCTGTGGTTACTAGTATTCTCCCACCTTCGGTCACATGGCTGGGGAAATCAAGCTCTCAAGCTATGCCTTCCATTACACCAAACACCAACTATTCTAAAACTATGCCACTGATACAGTCAACTCATACTAGTTTCAGGATCAACACCTCATGCCCACAAGGATCCATCCCTATAGGTATGACTTACAGTCAATGCCCACCCAAGGCTATACCTTTTCCCATTTTGACATCAATCCAACCTCCACAACAATAACCCTAGCTTCAATTGCCTCAAATCCAACTCCCACAACAACAACCCCAGCTTCATTTACCTCAAAACCAACCCCCGCAACAACAACCCCAGCTTCAATTTCCTCAATTCCAACCCCCGCAACAACAACCCCAACTTTAGTTGCGTCAATTCCAACCCCTGCAACAACAACCCCAGCTTCAATTGCCTCAATTCCAACCTCAGCAACATCAACCCCACCTTCAACCCCAATCTCAGTAGCAACAATATCAACCCCAGTAGTATAAACCCCAGTTCCAATCACAACAACAAATGCATCAAAACCCACCATGGGCTACTCATGTGCCCCCATTTCCAAATCACTCAATGGGAAATCAATATCAAGTCCCCAGGATGACATCCTATGTTCCTACTCAAGGGACATAGAGGCACAACCTCATACCTACTATAGCACAAAGGAATGTCCTCACACACCAACCTTAATATCAAACAGACATGCTAATGCAACAAATGCAAACCCTTCAAACCCAAATGATGGATATGCAAAATCAGGGGCAAACTAAATCCTACACCGTAGAGGATTTATACCCATACCCCTTTGACCATTCTCTCCACATGTCTCCATTCCCAAATCACTTCTCAATGCCAAAATTTAACAAATATAGGGGCAATACTAACCCTATTGAACATACCCGAGAGTTTTTTGCTAGTTGCATCGAATTCGCCCATGATGAAACATATTTAATGTGACTATTCCCACAAAGCTTGGGTGGACTAGAAATGGAATGGTTCTCACATTTACCTTATGGCATTCAATCTTGGGGTGAACTGGCTAAAAAATTCATAGCTCACTTCCATGATAACATCGAGTGCAAGGTTAGCATCAAGGACCTTTGCAATATCAAGCAAAAGGATGGAGAGTCTTTTGTGAAGGTCCTACAAAGATGGAGGAATATGGAAAACCGCATAACATATGATGTGCCCAAACAAGATCTAATAGTCATGTTTGTTGAAAATCTGATTCCAAACATATCATTCACAATAGAATTATAGTTAGCTCTGAACTTCACACAAGTCATTGAATGAGGAGCTCATTGTGAGCAGAACTTAGTCAAACGAAGAATCCTTACACATCCAACACAAACGAATACAAACAAAAATGCAACAAGTAAAGCTAAGTGGCGGAACAAAAACAAAAATGTCACTAGAGATAGTGTCATTGATGTGAAGAAAGTCAACTACACACAACCTAAGGTATCACTGCAAGGCGCACCTATGGCCAACCAACAACCCACAGGCCCCACTTAAAAAGCATACACCCAAAACCAACCTCCCCCTATACAAGCAGTCGCTATGTCAAATAATCAACAATAGAATCAATGCAGACCATGGTTTCAATTCTAGCAATGAGATTTCACACCATTAGGAGAGCTGATAGAATCAGCTTTATGCAAGTTGATACAATCAAACACTATCACTCTCCTAGAAATCAAAGACTTTGAACAGGATGAAAACAAACCAAGGTGGTATAATGACAAGGACTTCTGCGAGTTTCATCAGGTGAAAGTGCATAAAACATCTAACTGTTACCGATTGAAACATGTTATCCAAGACCTGATTGACACAGGGGCCATCGATGTGACAAATACCCAAACCAAAGGCATAATTGATCACACTATCTTCAATGATACCTTTTATGATCATAACAAGGGAAAAGCCTCCGGGTCTCGTGGACAGGAAAAACAAGTCAACTATACATATGCCAACAGTGATAATGTTATCAATTGCCTCAATCCTTCAGATAGCCATGTGGCTACAATCACTATCAAAGACCAAGGTAACAAATGTGTGGTAACAATGCATCATGCCAGAGTCATCTTGTAAGGAGTACCATCCTCATCTACTATATCTTCCAATCCTAAAGCAAACTCAGATCTACAACCAAGCATAGTGGATCAACTAAAGCGCACACCTGCCTAGATCTCCATGTTTGACCTATTGCGCATATCTCCACAACATAGACTGGCACTTTACCAAGCCCTTTAGAATGCAGCTGTCCCAAGGGGCATAACACCCAAGAGATTCCAAATTATGGTTAACCATATAGCTGCTAACAAACATGTTACATTCACAGACTGTGATGTGCTGCCGCATAAACCCCTGCATAATGATCCTTTGCACTTACTTATCCAGGTCCAAAAAAGCACTATCCATAGGGTCCTTGTTGATGGTGGAGCTGGGTTAAACATCTATACTCTAAATTTAATCAAGAAATTGGGCTATTCAAAATCAAGCATTGATGTCACAAGGAGGATAAATATTAGAGCTTATGATGAAGAGGAAAGGTCCTCTAAAGGTATTATCATTCTACCTGTTTGTATTAGTCCAGTGGTAAAAAACACTCCCTTCTAGATCCTAGACCTTGAGTTGGGATACAACATGCTACTAGGGAGACCCTAGATACATGAAATTCATGCCGTACCTTCAACGTACCATTAATGCATAAAGTTCCCACACCAGGGAGAGGAAATCATCATAGAGGGAGATCCCAATCCTTTCCAATACTATAATGTTATCCAAATCAGCACTGATAACAAGGTACCCTCAAACCAAGATGCAAGCATCACATCCTCTTCAGATACAAATCCTAAGGATATCACATAGACAGTAGGAAAGATAGCCATTAACCAAGACACAAATATTCCCTCCTCTTCAGATACAAATACTAAGGATGTCACACAAAAAGTGGGAAAAATATCCATCACCGACAAAGGTTGTGGTGAGTACATATATGAAGAGGCTTTCATCATCACACATATACCTCAGAGCCTGAGAACTTATGGCATGCCACAACCTGTTATTATAACAGAAAATCTGTAGCCTATTCTATTGAGATGTCCGCCCACAACCTTTGTTAGATGGGGAGACATAGCAGAAGAGAATACATTTGAACAAGATATTAGTACATGGTTATACCAAGACCCACAAGAGACAATCTGACAAACCCTACCCCTATCAAACTATGGTAATGGTTATACAATATTACAAATATTTAGGTATGATGGTACAACCAACCTGGGGGAAAGACAACAAGGCATAATGGAATTGTCTCTCCCACCAACTTAGAGAAATAAGAGAGGGTTAGGCTATGGGCAACAAAGAGCCGGTCCTATAATCCAAGACATCCAAGTTGATCAGGAAAAAATAGAAAAGATGCACTAGGGGCACAACATAGAACATGTCTTGATAAGAAACATACTAGCATAGTTGTTACCCACCGAAGAGGGAACCACACAAACCAAAATAGACCTCCACATAGCAATCTATGATAATGAAGGAAGTGAGACATCTAATGAGGGTTCTATCAAGATTGACTCCCATGAGTATGAGTGGAGGTCCCTTCACAACTCTAAACCGTCAAACCCAGATTATTCCCCTTGGTCAGACACTGTCATAATCCGAGAAGACTTATTTGACCAACTATCCATTGCCAAACAACCCTACATAGATAAGCATGACAATTATCATTCCTCTAGTGGTGCGTCAACATCACAGTCCAGTTTTTTAGGAACCATATATGTAGTCCCTTTCAATCAACTAGAGTCAAACAACCAGGAAAGTATCTATCTTGTACACCTAGAGATAATAGAGTGGGATCAACAAGGACCACCTAATTTAGATGTCTTCAAGAATGATGAGGCTATTGCTAATTTCATGGGACTTAGGGAAGGCATGCCATCAGGAGACCACAAGGTAGGATTCGCCATTGACCTTGACAAAGTGGCATTTTTCAGGGAGGTAGCTCCTCTTTCCAGTCCACAAGAGAAAAAAATAACAAAAAAATGATAAAAAGATTAAAAAAGACATATCTTCTAGCAAAAACCTCACTGAGGTGCTAGAAGATGGAAAGAAGGAACTCCTCCCCTTGATAGAGGAGAAATCAACATTACTAGCAGAAGAAATAAAGGAAGTCAATTTGGGAGATTACAAGAACCCAACAAACATATACTTGGCAAAATCACTCACCCCTGAGGAGAGAGAACAGTTTATCAGCTTCTTTAAAGAAAGAATGATCAATTTTGCATGGTCCTACTCTGATATTCTAGGATTAGATCCAGAACTTGTGCTACATCATCTCCCATTGCCACCCAATGCCAAACCAGTCAAATAGAATCTAAGGAATATGCATGCCCATGTTTCATTGTTAGTAAAGGTAGAGTTGAAGAAGCTCCTGGATGCTAAGTTCATAAGACCTATACCATACTCAGACTAGATATCAAACTTGGTACTAGTTACAAAGCACAGTGGTCAGATACAGATTTGCATAGACTTCAGGGATCTTAACATAACTTATCCCAAAGATGAATTTCCTTTACCAAACATTGATATGATAGTAGATCTAACCATTGGAAATCAAATGCTATCACTCATGGATGGATTTTTTAGTGTATAATCAAATAAGGATTGCACCAGACGGCCAACATAAAACAACTTTCACATGTCCTTGGGGAACTTACTATTGGAACGTCATGCAGTTTGGTCTCAAAAATGCGGGCACAACATATCAAAGGGCTATGAAAACAATATTTCATGATCTCATCCACAAAAAAATGGAAAACTATGTGGAAGACATACTAGCCAAGTCAATTCTTCGCAAGGATCATCTACAAGTATTTGGACCAATCTTTGATAGAATGCAGGAATACATAGACCATTTAAACCCAAAGAAATGTGCATTTGGTGTCACAGCTAGAAAGCTACTGGGGTTCATAGTGTCACATAGAGGCATCAAAGTAGACCAAAAGAAAGTCAAAGCAATATTGGACATGCCTCCACCATCAAACCTGAGGCAACTAAGAGGGTTACAAGGAAGGCTCCAATCAATTAGGCACTTCATAGCTCAGCTAGTAGACAAGTGCCACCCATTCCAACATCTACTGCACAAAGACATCAAATTCATATGGACAGAGCAATGCGAACATGCATTCCAAATATTCAAAGACTACCTCCTCAAGTCTCCTATATTGGTGCCACTAGTCCAAGGTAGACCATTGCTTCTATATATCTCAGCAACAGAATCAACATTAGGTGTACTCCTGGCACAACATGATGACGTAGGTAAAGAAAGGGCCATTTACTATCTAAGAAAAACATTGGTAGGATATGAACTCAACTATACACCAGTTGAAAAGTCATTCCGTGCAGTTGTCTTCGCTTCCCAAAAGCTGAGACATTATATGTTGAGTCACCAAACAAAGTTGATCGTACATGTTGATCCTTTAAAATACCTCCTAAGAAAAGCAACACTGATCGGACGACTTGCGAAGTGGGTAATGATCTTAAGTGAGTTTGACATTGAGTACGTAGATAGAAAGGCCATCAAAGGGAAAGTGATCACAGATCAACTAGCATAGGCACCCATTTAGGACTAGTAGCCTATTATTTCTGACTTTCCTAATGAATCTATTATGACAATACAACCAGCGATCAAGGTATGGCAACTCTATTTTTATGGGTCGTGCATGAACCATGGTGCGGGGTCAGGGATAGTGCTTATCACTCCAGATCATGATAAAATTCCAAAGTCTTTCAGACTCAACTTCCCATGCACAAACAACATAGTAGAATATGAAGCACTGGTCATCTATCTAAAGATAGAAATTCAATGGAGAATTAAGAACCTTAAGTTCTTTGGAGACTCGTAGTTGGTCATCAGTCAAGTCAACAATGATTATACGCCCAAAGATGAGAAGCTCATACCATAAAAAGAAGAGATGGAAAAAATATGCACCATGTTCCATTACATATTCTTTGAGCAAGTCCCATGAGCACAGAACAAAGCTACATGCGCGATGGATACCATAGCATCATTGATTGATATGCCAGGAAATGAAACAAGATTCCATTTTCTAGTAGAGAAACTATTGGTGCCATCACATTAGGCAACCATCATAGAATCAACATGCATCCTTGTTGGTCCTGAAAACCCATGGTACCAAGATGTCTATAACTACCTCCAAAACAATGTCTTACCTCCCAACTTGTCAAGAAACTGGAGAAAGTCCCTCATTCACCAAGCCTCTAGGTATACCATCCTCTCAACTACTTTATATAGACAAAGTCTAGATGGAAAACTACTATGATGTCTCACTTCCATGGAATCCCAAAGAGCTTTTGTACGAGGTACATGAAGGAATATGTGGAACCCATGGAGGTGGCAATAATGTAGTTAAGAAGATCATTCGCATGGGGTACTATTAGCCCACAATAGAGATAGATGCACACAAACATGTACAAAGGTGTAGATAGTGTCAGATTCATGGAGACCTCATCCATGCACCAACCCAAGAACTGAATCCTATCACATCACCATTGCCATTTTCCATGTGGGGATTTGACCTAGTGGGAAAAATTACACCTTCTTTAGAAAATGGACACAAATACATCATAGCAGCTACAAAGTACTTCACTAAGTGGGTGGAAGAAATTCCCCTCACTTATAAAACTGGAAAGCAAATAGTAATGTTCATACTTAACCACATTATCTGTCGATACGAGATCCCTCGAACTATCCTGACAGATCATGGTACACCTTTCCAAAACAAGGATTTTGAAGAGCTATGTGAATAGTTCCACATCAAACAAGGGTTCTCCTCATTTTATTATCCTCAAGGGAACGACCAAGCCTAAGCTATAAAAAAAACAATCTTAAATTTTTTGAAGAAAACAGTGAATGAATCAGGGAAAGACTGTCATTTATAGCTTAGTCCCGCATTATGGGCATACAGAACTAGTGTGAGAACACCTACAGGAGCCACTTCTTTTTCCCTACTCTATGGGTTAGAGGTGGTATTACCCCTCAAAGTGGAAATCCCATCCCTGAGAATATCATTGAAGAACCTGGTTTCAGATGAACACTACAAAGTAGCAAGGCTCAGTGAACTGGAGTTACTAGATGAAAGAAGGAAGCATGCCTTTGACCACTTATAAGGCTATTAGAATCACCTTAGAAGGAACTATCACAAGAAGGTGAAGCCATGAACATTTGAAGTAGGGTACCTTGTCCTCATGGAAAATCAAAAGAACCCAGAGTGGGGCATTCATACTAGCAACACTAGAAGGAGATCAGATCCTAGGATACATCAACAACATGCACCTCAAGAGGTTTTACCCTTGATGTCTCTATGGTTAAGGCACCTATCTACATATCCAGAAAATACCAAAAAAAAATTTAAAAAAATTTGAAAATACAAAATGTTACCTTGGTAGAAACCTAGCAAACAGGCGCCTTGGCGACAACAAAAAAAAATCAAAAAAGAAAAAAAGTAAAGAGAAATAAAATCTCTCTCTCAGTGAAAACCTAGAAAATAGACGCTATTGAGTAGGTACCTTGGTGAAAACATGGCGAACAGGTGCCAAGTGTTCAAATCTAGTTTCACCATCAATGAGATCCAAAAAGCTTGAGCACACTCCCCTTTGAGCACCAAGCACTTACCCATGGTTAATATTGGTCCACCAGACTAGGGGGTCATTCTAATGTCCTAAAAAAATCCAAAAAAATCAGAAAACACATCAAAATCCTAAAAAGGTCAAAATGTTCTGAGAAAATCAATCTTCATAAAAAACATTCAAAAAATTGCAAAATCCCAAGCAATAAAACCAACTCGGTTATCAAGAGAACAAAGGGCGATTATGCCTATTCAATCAATGTCACAATCATGAGCTTTGCTAATCAGCATTGGGCTCAGCTGACATATCTTTATCAATCTATCAAATCAATCTACAAGCAACTAGTGACCAAGCCAATCTATCAATTGTCACAATCATGAACTTTGCGAACCAGCATGGGGCCCATCTGACACAGCTTGAATAGTTTCCAACATGATCACAATCAATCAATCATATCATATCAATCATCTTACATAGTGATGGATATGCTCAAACTAGATAGGTCAGTCTTATATGAGTAATATACTATTGAAACCAGACACACTCAAGCAATCAAACCAATCAAGCCTATCAAAGAGTCAAGCCAATCAAGAGAATCCAACTGCATTGAGGAACCATCCAAAAATGTTGACTAGGTCACTCAATCGGTCAGATGTCAGCCTATATTTCATGGTTATGTTCTTACGCTACTCCAGGATCCACCATGTGAGGAGAGTGTTATGCCCTACTTCCTTCTCCCTACATTTTGTGTCGAAAATGTTGGGTCCCCCTTTTTTTTTGCTTTCTGCTTTCGGCTCTTGCCTTGTCTTTACCTTTGTTTCCTTTGTTTTCCTTCTTTGGGGTTTTCTTCTCCATGGTGTTGTTTTGTTTTTTTGGTCTCTCATGCCTCCGGGACCTTGTCCCGGAGTTGGTCATCCGTTGTCAGGAGCCAGATTCTGGACTTCGGGATTCTTTGCCGCGATGTCTCCTTTCTTTAAGGTGGCATTGTCGCATGAAATCCCCGGGCCCAGAATCCGGAGGTCTGTCTATCTGAAGTTTTCAAAAGGAAAGGTGACTTCCTTTTTACCATGGGTATAAATAGAAGTTACCTATCATTTTCACATTTACCATGATTAAACACTTGAGAAATCAAAGCGATTTCAAAGCAATTTGCAGCAATTTAGCGATAATCTAGTGCTAACCATCCTGAGCATTCCTGAGCAATTGTGGGTGGTTTGTGGTGGTGAGTTGTGATTGTTTGATGGTTGAAGCTATTGTAGAGCTTTCACGGTGGTTTCCTTTCCTTGCATTTCTTTGTTTTCAGGTTGGTGCCTTTCCTCTCGCTCGGCTTTCCTTCTTTCTGGTTTTGTTTGTTTTTGGTGTTGTCTCGTGTTGTTGTTTGTCTTGCATTTCTTTCTAGTTTGCCGCCCGTTGGTGGGTCGGCTCTGCCAGAGGGTTGTCTGCCCTCTATGCAGATATAGTCTAGTCTGTAGATGGTGTAGAAAGTTGTAAGTATTCTGT
Source organism: Thuja plicata (assembly GCA_018584345.1). NCBI lineage: Eukaryota > Viridiplantae > Streptophyta > Pinopsida > Cupressales > Cupressaceae > Thuja > Thuja plicata. Next base: position 367,845 of record MU226401.1, on the reverse strand, counting down.
GCATTATCTGGGTTTTGCGAGTAGTCGCTCTGCGATTTCTGTATATATATAAATTTGATGTATATCTATTATGTATCCTTCTAGTCTGCATGTATATACTCTTCATCTTTGGTATATATTCCATGTGTATCCTTTTTGGTAGCCTAGCAAGCTCATCCTACTACGTCTGTTGCTGGTTTCTAGTCTGCAAGCTCACTCTGTGCAAAATACCACCTTGTTGAAACTCGGCTCTCGGCCAGTTTCAAATAGGTGGTTTTCTCTCTCCTTCGTAAACTATCCTGGCTTTCATTTATGTCCCATGTGCGCATTTAAATTTTTCCAAGTGGCCTTCAATTTTCCTGCATTCAGACAGTTGGATCTGCCATCATCACCATAACTCCCATTTATTGCTCACCCACGTGGCTCTTGTATGTGTTAATTTTGGCCTTGTTAATCAACCACACACTTCAACATAGTCCTTCTTCACCAGGTACAAACAAGACTGAATATGAGTTATTCATCCTGCCTGTCTACGTGATTCGACCTATTGCCTTCTATCTAGATGGGATTTTTGAAATTGCTCTTAGGAAGAGAGTCTCACAACCATGGACCAATCTAAGAATGAAGGATTTATCATGATAAATGCAATACAATGAAAGATTATACTAAGAATTGAAATATGAAAGATTAAGCTAAGACATGATTTCAATGCAATTTAGTCTAGAAATTGAAACTATCTTATTTGCAAAATAAAGTTAATCTATATGATATTAAGAAAATGAGACAACAATTCAGTATTCTAACAATGCAAAAGTGAGTAAAGTTTTTCAGGGGGTTTGAATGAAGAATGAGAGTTCTTTTATAGACTCTAAAAGGATCAGAATAGAAACTTTCCTGTTTTGAAATAAAACAAATAGAAAAGCCAATTAAAAATATAAAGCTTTATTGAAAAGAATTCAATAAATTATTTTCTTCCTGCTTTAACTGTTTTATCTCTTTGATTTAATATTGTTTTATTTGAATTTGATTGTTTTATTTCTCTTTAAAGCACAATTAATTCAAAGTTTCCATTTCTGAATAGAAATAAGATTTTTGAGAGAATATCCAATTAATTAAATAAATATGACCTCATAATTGCTTTTTTTCAATTATTTGAATATTAAATTCAATTATTGAAAATAAGGATATTTATTTAATAATTAAATATTATTTAATTCCTTTTCATGTGTCTCAGCTAAAGAGGATGAATTTAATTTAATTAAAGTGTTAGGTCTTTATAATTAAATTAATTCGATCATAGGGTTTGTTTAGCCAAATAGATATTTAGGAATTAAATATGATGTATGATTAATACAGATTTAAGATTTTTTGCATTTGACACTCAGGTCGAGTAGAGTCAGTGAAAACTTAGAATTTCCTAGTACAATAGGACTTTGATGATTTAGAAGAGCGACAAATGCAACAAAATTGGTTAGGGTTGCAAGATGCCAATTTTGGGGTGTTGCATTCTTCCCCTCTTTGAATTGATGTGCGAGCAGTGCATTAATTCAAAGAATAGTCTGATGCCTGAAGCACAGAAGAAAGGATTTTGAACGCCCAGTTTTGACCATGAGGTACGAAAAACTAAACATGGCATCAAGTGATTTGAAAAGCATGGAACACTCAGTTTTGACCGTGAGGTACAAAAAACTAAACATGGCGCCAAGTGATTTGAAAAGCATGGAACACCCAATTTTGAGCGTGAGGTACGAAAAACTAAACATGGCGCCAAGTAATTTGAAAAGCATGGAACACCCAGTTTTGACCTTGAGGTACGAAAAACTGAAATGCCCCAAGTGATTGAAAAGCATGGAACACCCAGTTTTGACCGTGAGGTACGAAAAACTAAACATGGCGCCAAGTGATTGAAAAGCATGGAACACCCAATTTTGACCGTGAGGTACAAAAAACTAAAATGCCCCAAGTGATGAAAAGCATGGAACACCCAGTTTTGACCATGAGGTACAAAAAATTGAACATGGCGCCAAGCGATTGAAAAGCATGGAACACCCAGTTTTGACCATGAGGTACAAAAAACTGAATATGCCCCAAGTGGTTAAAAAGCATGAAACACCCACTTTTGACTGTGAGGTACGAAAAACTAAAATGCCCCAAGTGATGAGGATTTGATTAGATTGATTGGAATAGATTTAATGATGTAATCATCCTGCCCCCTCGGGAGAAAAATCGAAAGATGACATGTCATAATGATGATGAAGAGCGAAAAATCACAGATAGAAAGAACTTAGAATAGATTATGGAAGAATTCAGAAGATTCAGAATCAATTTCGAGTGATTTCAAGGTCAGGTTGACCAAGTTTGACTGGGGTTGACCAAAGTTGACCAAAGTTGACTTTTGAAGAAAAAAAGTCAAAGATATCAGAAAATGATGATATGATAAGAGTCTGACGAGAAAGCGAGGTCAGAAGGGTGACTGCACAAGTTTCTGATTGCGTCGGTCCCAAAAATTTTAAAATGCGATTTTGAGCTATATAGAAGTGTCAGATTTCGATTTCGATTTCGATCCCGAAAATGGGTTGAGCATATAGTTGAAGATAGAGAGCGAGGATCAAACACTTGGTCAGTCATGATGAAATTTGAATGGTGAAGAAGAAGAACTCTCCAAAGTATGAACCAAGAAGAATGCAACGAAGAGAACACTGAATCATTGCCACAATGCAAGTCTAGAATGAAAATGCAATCCTATGCTGGATGCAATGTGAAGGTGCAATTCTAGGACATGGTCGTGAGATCCATCGTAAAATCATCATCATTGAGCATTTTTTGGAACATCAAAGTTGATACAACCCTTACTCGCGCTACAATGCAACTATAAGGATATGAATATGACTTATCATCGGATAAAATGTAGGAAATGAACATAAGAACAGGGCACAAAAGCCAAGATGACCTGAACATTGTTTGTAGTTAATATTGCAAGAGTACACTAGTATCGAGGAATTTAGAGCCAAGATAACCATGATTGTGATCATGCATAAACATACAGATCAATAACAAGCAAAAAAATAACAAACATAGCAATAACAAGGAGATAGTACCGACCTCATCATGGCATACAAATAAACAAGATCGAGGGATGTGAGGCTGTTCCACCTTATTGCGGGAGCTCTTATCACATACACCCTATTTATTTTACGTTGTCGAATCATCGGGACTATGCCAACAAGTAGTAGACAAAAAAAATTTCAATGAAATCCATAAGAATAGACAGCATACAAATAAATATTCAAGCATAGCTCAGCCTGTTTTAAAGTTTGCGAATGTAGATGTGTATGAGGTGTTGAAAAACACCATTGTACTTGTGCGTGCATTATGTTTGAATGTTATCGATAGATGTTTACATTTGAGATATCCAATATGTGTTAAAAAACATAGATGTGTCCAAAGATAGTGTTAAAAAACACTGTTATGGTGGTGTTGAAAAACACCATTTTGTGTCAGTAGCGAGTTGTCCTTGAGAAATGACAAGATTACTGACTCAAGTGTAAACCAAAGATATGATGAACTGGGGGGGCCCGTGCCCCTAAGTAATGATGACTGACTTGATGTATGTTATGAGGAAAAACTAGATGTGATTTCCCCCAAGCGTATGGCACTGAATCAATTACAAGTCAGGAGGGTTCACAAAGGAACTAGAGTGTCACAAAAGTGACTAAAAGATATGTACAAACTAAAGCGTAGAATCGTCAAGACCGAGAATCTAGAGATAGAGCAATTGAGTATAACTCCAACTGGAATGGATGTGAGCAGTCTTGATAGAATAGTGATAGTAGGTAGACACATTGAGAACCACTGGTGACTGATGCGAGAGAGATGCTCAAAGTGAAGTGATCGTGGTATAAGCTATACATCAGTAGGCAGACGCAATGAGAACCACTAGTGACTGATGTGAGAGAGATTCTCAAGAAGAGAGAGCTCTGTATAAGCTGAGTGATAGTAGGTAGATGCAGTGAGAATCATTGGTGACTGTCACAAAGTAGATCAAAAGATAATAAGACAATGCCCCCCAAGACTAGGAGGGTTGCCCCGAGAGTATGACCAGTTTCAATCCATGTGAGTTGGTGTCTTGACGGGAACTAGAAAGAAAATGAAAGCAGGGATGCGGGAAATAAAATGCATAAAGTCAAGCGGTGCCACAATAGATATAGCATTGTGGAACAAGAGGTGCTTGTTTACCAGTTTTCACCTTCTTGGCAGAAATTCTTTTTTTGGCTACCATGACGCCTGTTTGCCAAGTTTTCATCAATGACACCTTTTTTTCTTTTTTCTCTTTTTTTGTATTTTTCAAAATTTTAATTTTTTTTGTATTTTTGGAATATATGATTTTTTTGGAGATACATCAAAGTTCCTATTGCTAGGTTTTCACTAAGATGATCATTTTTTCAGGACTTTTTCAAATTTTTAAACATTTTAGAGATTTTGCAATTTTTAGATTTTTAGAGATTACTCGATCTCAAGCAAGATCACAATGGGTTGCCCCAATGTCTAGCAAGGTGTAGGACATTGCAGATGGATTAGAAAGCTGATGTATGAGATGAATAGCCAATGATGGATGAAGAGGGTGAATGTGACCCTCAAGGACAGTCTCCTCAAGATTACCCAAGCTAGGGAAAAATGAATATAGCAATGTAGGCTCATGGAGCGATGTTGGATAGCATATAGGATAATGACCTGATGTCATGAAAAGTATGTGGTCCAAAAGAGTGGACATGTCAAGAGACTTATGAGAAACAATTTTCTAATTTTGTCCTTCTTTATTTAGATCAAGACCAAGGCGTCAATTTCATCGGATAGGGTATAGCTATGATCAGGATAAAGGTTGATGGAGGTATAAGTGCATGTTTTGGATTATGATAGGAATGCTCAGAGATAGGAAGGATAGGCTTGGGATAAGAAAGATCATGATAGGGTATCATGGATGAGACCAAGTGAATAGGCTGATGGAAAGGATAATGGATGTCAAGATGCATAGTGTTCATGTATAGGCTCAACCTTGTCAAGATCAGCAGAAGGAATATGGATGTTCATGAGCTAGCTGGATGTAAGATATGATAGATAGGATTACATGGAAGGAACTTGCCCCCAAGTGAAGAGTACAAGTAGGAGGAATTACGCCTGATGCCTATTTGCCAGGTTTTCATCATGGTACTTATCCAAGGCGCCACAAGAAGTGGTTTTCACCATAGGATGAATTGATTTATCTTTACTTTTGCTACCAAGGTGCCTGTTTACCAAGTTTTCACCAAGGCACTATTTCTTTTTTTTTCATGTTTTTGATTTATGGAGGAACTTAAGCTTCTATCTCTTTAGATAGTGCTCCTTTGAAGTATATATTATGATAGGCAAGGCTATTGAAAGTATGCTCAAAGATGTTGATAGGGTGATGGTAGGGAAAATGATATGGAAGATGAGGGAGATGGTAGCCAAGGATTTATGCGGTGGATTGGATAAGAGGGATGGAAGGATATGAGATGGATG
>MU226401.1:328573-356843 GCA_018584345.1 Thuja plicata | reverse complement strand
ATAGATATTTAGGAATTAAATATGATGTATGATTAATATAGATTTAGGATTTTCTGCATTTGACACTCAGGTCGAGTAGAGTCAGTTAAAACTCAGAATTGCCTAGTACAATAGGACTTTGATGATTTAGAAGAGTGAAAAATGCAACAAAATTGGTTAGGGTTGCAAGATGCCAATTTTGGGGTGTTACAACGCCCATGTGGGTCTGACGGCCTGCTTTTCATACACACCTGCCAATGGTTACTTCCCCGAGCTCCAGGTGTCTTTCCATCACCCATCTTGTGTCCTCTTTTTACTAAGTATGAAGAAACCCCTGGCCCCAGATGATTAGTTAAATTTCTAAGTTCATAATATGAATGTATGCTTTCCAGAGTTTTTGAATGAAACTAACCTTCTTAGGGGAAGCAAACACCACGATGGTAAGATCTCCGAACCCTAAAATATTTATTTATCTATGGGTTCTGACAGTTGCCTTGCTTTGCAAGTTTCTAGAAACAAAAAACCTACAAATATGTCTGAAGCTTCTAGATCCTCACCACCCAGAAGTCCAGATCTACCCTCTATGATGGTTACTAGGGTGGCAGTTAGATCTAAGTTGGAAAAAGCCCTGGAGAAATTGCCCATGAACCTGAAATATGTAAAAGACAGAGTCATTGCAGGCTCAAAGATCGAGTCCAAAGTCCAATTTATCACCGACACCAGCGTCAGAACATGGCCAGAAATGTAGGCCTTGGTGAAGATTATGTACATTCAGAGATAGGCCAGAGATCCATTGGCTATTCAAATCGGGAACTTTGGGATTCTCAAGGCAGCTTATTTCCCGTGCTTTATTCAGACACCAGAGTTCATTCTCACTCTCGCGGTGCACTGCAACACATTTATCTGGGGTGTTATGCTCACAGCCCCAGAGCCCATAGGGTACCCTACTCCCATGGTGTCCCTCGATCTTGATACCTTCCAGAGGGGCTTGGGGATCCCCCAATTTGACAAACCAGCCATAGTCACCCAGTCAGATGCCTTGGCCAAATTCATTCAGTTGGAGGAGGCGGCTGACATATATATGAATAGCCATTAGCTAAAGACCCCAAGAGGATGAAGCTGGAAATCCCCAGGGCCAAATTTGAAGAAAGCATCCAAATGGGGATGATAGCCTTATACCTGGTCTTTGGACAACAACATGCCCAAGAATTTTTTGGGTGGATGTACTACTTTTTATTGGGTATTAGCATGGGCGAGGAGGATTTTTACTGGGCTGCCATAATATCCAACCATGTGGACTCCTAGTTCCTTCAATTGGCCAAGAAGAAGAAGTTTTATATGGCTTCTTATGTTCTCTGGGCCCTGGCACAACAATGACCCCACACCAATGGGTTACTTACAGAGGGTGTGCTCAGGATTGGCCTGTGACAGAAGGCCCCTTGGGACCACTTCCCACAGATACAATGGGAGGCCAACTTCCCAAGTTTTTTCTGGGTAAACAATGCCTTCATTTACTACCACCTGCTCACACCCACTCGGGATGCAGGATACCGCCTATCCATAGAAGCGATGAATTTGGTTCAGAGTTACAGACATTACTACATATAGTTTCAACAACACACTTACATTAGGATGATCGGCTTCTCTGGAAAACCCTACTTGTTGCCCAAATACTGTGGGGACAAGATAATTCTCCTGGAATATTACAGGCAGATAATGGAGCTACATGCACTCTTTGCCTTAAAGAAGGTAAAAAATATTCAATTCCCAATCACTTGTGGGAGTTATTCATGCAGTCTGGCCACCACAAAAGAGGAAGATAATGAGCTTAAATGTTATAACCTGGCAAAATTTTACTTGGTGCGGAAAAAAATTGATCCGCATGGCAAGATTGCAACAGCACTTCCCCGGGCCTCAGAGCCCCATTAGTATCACATGGAAGACTTCTGGGAAGACTGCCAAGATGACATGGAAGTCTAGGGGTGGCATTATGTCAGAATGATCGCAGGAATGATGGAGAGATTAAAGCTCCGGAGATTCCCAGAAGACTTCTCAGACAGTAGCTCCACGATAGACCCCCAGTACAAGGCATATCAGATCGATAAATTGGCCCTTCCACCAGTGAATTGGGATGCCCAAGAAGGGCCCGTAATTGAAGAATTTAGTTGCAACATAGTGGAACGTAGCCACCTCTATTTTAAGAAGGTGTGCCCTGGGAGTGTTCGCTGGGTGGCCCAGCCGATACCAAAGTTAACTCCAGGGGCCGAGACTTCTTCGCAGGGAGTAGATAAAGGAAAAGGAATAGTGACAACTCCAACCTTGCAAGAAGTCCCCATCAAAGAACAAATAAAAAAATCAGTAGAAACCTCCCAGCAAATGCAAGAGAATCTGATCACATGACTGGCTACTCCAGTGCTTATGGCCGGACCAATTCTTCCTCCATCGTCCCCTTCACTAGCAGCGTTGATGGTTAACGCAATAGGGGTGGATCTGGTAGAGTAAGCAACAATAAGGGATGCGAGGCCACCCTTGATCACCAGGAGAAGGAAGAGGCTTGACCCAAAGCCCAAGAAAGAGCCAGAGCTGGGGATGCCCCAGACCCAACAAGTTGAGATCCTTTCTTCTGACTCCCCAAAGCCAGAAACGGAACTAGATCCTGTCGATGTCCCAGCCAACCCTCCTCTGTAGGATGAGTTTGATGATGTTTTTGCAATGGATGAGTTCAGTAATCTACAGGGGTACATTGAGCAGACAGAGGGTGAATTCCTAGCACAAGAGGAAGCTGAGGAACAAAAACCTACATAGAAGAAGAGAAGGAAATATAGCAGGAGATCACCTCCAAAGTCCCGGAGATACAAGATATGGGGATGGACCAGTAGAAGATGAGTGAACAAACAACATCCACTAAGGGAACCGAACCTACGGGAGCAACCGTTACCTCAACAGCCATGTCCCAAGTGCCACTCCCTGGAATGACCTTTTGGCAGGTAATAACCATAGCCCAAATGCTAAATCTTGGCCCAGTACCTCCCCCATTGCCAAAGGATACACCAATTGAAGAAGAAATCTTAGTGACAGAGGCTAAAGAACAAAGAGAAAAATAAGAGGAAGAAACCCCTGGGATAGCCAATGAGGGTCCAGACAAAGCTAAAGATACAGAGGACAAGGTGGAAGAAATAAACATCGCTAGGAAAAAAGTTGTTGACAAAGCCCAAGATAAAGAGAAAGGGGTGGGTGAGACTCACACCACTAAGGAGGAACAGTAACAGGACACCGGGGAAGAATTGAAAGAATAGACTTTGGAAAATAAGCCACCCCTACCACCTTAATGGTTGGTTGAAAGAAAGAAAAGAAAATCTCCGTCCACCCCCAGAGCTCACCTCTCCCTAGCTGAAATGATGGCTTAGGTCTAGGGCCGACCAAAGGCCAAGAAAGCCAAGATAGTTCATACTCTTTGAACTGGGCTGGGAGGAGAAATAGTTTTCGTTGTTGCAACACCTCCCCTAGATGCTGATGAGGCAACCATCGAGGCCAGAGATTGTGATATCATAGAGATATCACTAGGAAAAAGAGGAAAATAGGGCGAAGTGAACCTGTTAAAAGAGGCGACCATAGCCGTGGAGGCCCGATAGGAAAAGGAGGCCCAAAGTCTCAAAGAAGAAAAGGAAAAGATAGAGAACCTTATGGAATTTCTTACTAAGATGGCCTATTAGTGTCATTCCTCTGGAGGCCTCTGCATTTGATGCGCAAATACCATAGAGCGACATTGACTCCCTATGAGAAATGAAGAAGAAGGCCTAAGCAGTTGATGAGTGGGTCGCTCTACAGGTAGGAAACACCTGACGCTTCTAGGTATCCACCCTCCTAGATTTGTATGTAGCTCAACATGTTCTGTATCAAATGGAGACTATCATTAACATATGGGAGGGTGATATGGAAAATTATGAAGCATGGAAGGTAGAACTTGAACTACTCCTCGGTCTTGGTGAGGAAATGGTTTTCGAGTCCAGGATTCTGGGAGAAGAATCATTCAATTTTGTGAAAACCCAACACTCCAGACTTGACCTCATATTGGAGGTGCTCAAGCAACTAGTAGGGGTTTTTATGATAAAGTCAACTTGGTCCAGTATTTTTCAAATATGTATAAGGCATTTGTCACAAAGGTCTCCAGAGCTGACCCATTTAGCACTGATACATGGACTCTGAAGGAATACATTTTGGGGAAGTTCGATTAATTAATAGAGTCAAGATATCAATCCCCGGAGGGAGTGGACAGGACTCAAATGGCGAGATAAACTTGCATGATCCTTAGTGGCCATGACACAAAAAAAATGGTTGATGAATCCAAAAATAATGTTCCAGATCTAGGAGAATAGATTAAGGTGGCCAAATATCAGTGGTCTAGCCTCAAAGAGATTGATGAGGATGGAATCTCCCACCTCCTCCAAGCCTTTAATGACAGAAAGCAACAATAAAGTTTCTCTGGAGGCCAGAGAAAACCCAAAAATTTTGTATTCTTTATTCTTTCAGAATGTAAGTTCCCAGATCCCAGAGTCCTAGATCCTAAATTTTATATTCTTTCAATTGATCTGTGTCCCAGTCCCCAAGGCCGACCGGTCACTTTCAAGAGTGGTTAATGAAGACTGTCAGATGGTAGTTGGCTAAATCGAGGAACACCAGATCAATAGTTGGTTTTTTGATAGATGGTCTTCTCAAGGTGCCACTTTGGATATACACTTGGTACATTGGAGATAGGGCACCACATTTCCTATTTATGAGGCATGTAGCCTCGATCCTCAGGGGATCAAATTTCTTCCTTCTCTTTCCCATCTCTCTTCTCGATACCGATTCTTCCACTCCACCTTCTTATCTCATTCTTCTGACATGTCAGGCCTATTCCATCTCAAGGTCTTTTGTAGGGTGGCGCGGGTAGTACCGGCCCCTGGATAATATATTCTATTGCATAGTGCAATGTAAAATAGGGTTAGGATTAGGGTTAGATGAAAATGTGTATAAATAGTAAGTCTGAACCTTTTCCAGGGGTCGACAAAATTGATGATTTTGCAGTCCATAGTAATAGAGAAGAAATATTTTAATTTCTATTGCAGAGCTCAATGCTCCTTGGTATTTTAAGCTTTTAACAGTTAGATGCTCCCTAGGAGCTGCCATTGTACCACACACCAGTGCTTGCTGGAAGAAATATCAATGAAGAAGAGATGGTTCTTGCAATGTTGTTGTTGGCACCTAGTCTTCCAAGTTAATGGTATTTTATGTTTAAATGTTCTTCATGTCTTCTGCTCTGGTATTTTAAGTAGATTAACAACCTCCTTTCCCTTGCTAATGATCAAATATGAACTAATGGTTGTGTATCTCTTCGGTATTTAGTATATTATATCAAAACATTATTGATGTATGGGATGTTTAAACATAACTATAAGTAGATGGAATACTTCTAACCCTGTAGGATCTTTTTCAATTTATTTGCTAAGTGTAGAGTGCTTGGAGAAACCTTACCTTCCTGAATCCCCGAAGAGAACAAGTTGAAGAAACCAGCTATCCCCCTAAAAAATAGTCACATCTCCCAACTGAGCCCCACACCATTGTGATCCAACACCTAGGTGCTTGGAGGCCCGAGGATTCTCATTTCCTTGGATAACCTTTGCAAGTGGAGTTGGCCCGTACCCCGGTACCTAGTGACAACTTATGACTATTGGCAAACCTGGTCACCAAAGTCCCATCAATAAAAACTGGTGCTAGAAGGAGGGCATGAACTCATCCCTCTCTCGAGATTCTGATTTTACACCTCCCAACGGTTAGCCAAGCTATAGTTTTAGGAGTCAAGCCTTTAGTAGGATTGGGTCTTTCTCCCTAGTGAAATTTGAGAGAATCCTTAGGTCAGCCCCAAACCCCAGAAGGTTTGTTGAACTCGAGCCTCCTGCTCGAAAGAAGCAGACCCTGAAAACCACACCAGCCACTATTGTCTAGGGATCTAGTACACCTTAGAATACCCAAACTTCTTAGATAATCCTGGGAACCAGTGCTCAAACTACTCAAAATCTAGTTTCCCCAATGGCTGCATATTTTGGTAATATAGGGTCCCTAATGGGAACTTTTCTGGGGTAATCAACAAATTACCCTCGCATCCGGTGAAGATTTTCCCATGATATGAGCACTTAGGCTCACAAACTGCAGAAGAGAACTTACAGGCATACAAGGATGCCATGAACCGACACCGGATCTAACATGAAGATGTTGTGACTTAGATGTTTCCCCTGTCCTTAGGGTAGGGTGAGTTAAACTGGTACCTTAACCTTCCTGCCAACTCCATTAACAATTTGCAAGACATGGAGGATGCCTTCTTGGCTACCTTTCATGTACATGTGGACCCAGCCTAGTCCCATAGCCAGTTCATCTCCATTAGAAAGGAACCCAATGAACCTCTTACAACATTCAACCATCGGTTCCAACGTGCCTTGAAGCAGTGCATGGGCCCTTTCATTCCATCCCAAGAAGTGACCATATAGACTTATCTTAATGTGATGGACCTCTTTGGTGCCACTCTCCTTTGGAGAACAACCACCGTGGGCGACCGGGATACTTTGGCAAAGGTTTACAACCTAGCCTTAGAATTATCCCGTGGTATCAACAAATACCCAGGCGGGATTGGGAAAAATACACCTTTCAACATGATCCCTAGTAGAATAGCGTACACCAGGGGATATAACCACAATCTGGCAATGGGTGTCCCCGCGATGTCAATGAATCCCATGCCACCATCGATAGATCAACAAGCCCAGTGTGTTTAACCATCACAGACTTAGTCAATACCGGGTCTGGAAGTCTTCCCTTGGTATCAGCCTCAGCAGGCATAATAGCCTCAGACACAACCGCCCAAAGTGTCCTTCTTTCATTCATCTGCGGCTGGAGGATTGCCGCCCTTGACTCTGGTGAATATTTTTTCCTTCCTAGGAAACTAACAACAACAATCATCACACTGTGATGCAAACACTCATTTGACCACCGAGGTTGAGTCCCTCTGGTGAATTTTTTCTACCCTGACTATGGATGTGGGTCAACTGAAGGCGGGGTTCTATGCATCCCAGAACTCTAATTCCTAGAGAGGGAATATCTTCTCCGGCTAGCAAAACAACAATGCCAGGGGGAGAAACTTTGACAATAGGCCTCGGCCTAATCAACAACAATAGAACAATAATGTGAACACCGGAGGTCCACCTCTGAATCAAAACACCAATCAAAGTGGTGCTGGACCATCACATTTCACAAAAGTCATAGACTTCCAACCCATGATTAAATGGTGTAGATTGCACGACATAGGCTCCCACAATGAGGTAAACTATGCCACGCTGGAGAAGGTCATCATGATCTCCCAGCTAGATAGACAACAATCGCATGATACTACTCCCCCAGAGCCTCCTATGCAAGAGACAACTCATAGTGCCTTCACCTATGAGACCATCTTCTTCGAAACTCCTGGGGAAGATGAAGAAGAATCTGAGTTGCAAGGATTCTTTAATGAATTGATCCCGCCCTTTGAGGTTAATGCCTTCACCAACCCATGGATTCTATACAATACCTGGATTCAGGATGGTAAAGGACTAGCTTACACACCTACACCTCCCACCAGGGACACTCCTCCCTAGGATAATGCAACTGATCAGCCCACCCCCCTAAAAGGTTCCAGCTCTAACCAAGCAAAAGACCTGGCCGAGGGAAGTCACCAATTCTCGGGAGGAAGATTCGACATTACAAGGGCGTTAGAGTAGACCACCACCTCCATGACCCTAATGGAGTTTTACTAAATTTTCCTGAGTAGAAGAAGTCTCTTTTGAAGCTCTTGGGAAACCTAGAGGCTGTCAGTTGCCCGCCCAAGACTGTCTCCTTTAAGGATGCCAATGTGGCTGTCTTTTGGGGAAACAACGAAGATCCTCCCTTCCTACTAGGCCTGAATATCTAAGGCAAAAATGTACACAAATGCCTAGTAGACTCTGGAGCTTTGGGAAACATCATGCCCTTATCCATATGCTAGAAGCCCAGATTCCATCCCACCCCATCTAATGGTGTAGTGATCTAATTGGACAAAATTGTCATGAAAATGGTGGGGAAATTGAAGAACATCTGGATACAACTTATCCAAGACCCCAGGATAGCCAGCATAATCAATGTCCAAGTGGTGGAAATCCTAGAGAATTATGGGATGTTATTAAGTTAGAATTGGTCTAAGTCCTTGAACAGATATTTCTTGACCCACTTCTCCCACTTATGGCTCCCTTGGGAAGGAGAATCAAACAAGATCTAGGTTGAAAGTGAGCCCCAGATGAAGTAGGCCCTTACCAAGGTTGGGAGGGTTAGTGAGGTCTTCTTCTCTGAGACTTCCCCTAGGGTGTACCGACCCTTTGAAATCCTAACATTCAATTTCACCCTCAGGGAGGATCCCATAGTTCAGCAGAGAACCCATGACCTAGAAGAGAAGTTGAGGGTTGAAGTTGACTCTCAGGGTGCCACAGCAACCCTAGCTACACTCTTGTCTGGCACTTGGTGCCGAGCACACTATAAAAAACATTCAAAACTGGAGTGTGGACTCTGCCTTTCCATCACTACCCAGCACATAGACACCTTCTAGAATAGAGAATGCATAACTGATTCCTCAGGGCCCAGTGTACCTATTCGATGCACTCCTTTGGTGCCATCTCCCTGGGAATCCCAAATTCAAACTCCTCTAGAGGTGAACCTCACCCATGTGCCAACAGTTTGGGAGGAAGCTCCTCCTAAGTCTCCCAGAAGAAATCCAAGGGCTACTCCCTCTCCCCAACTCCAGAACACAAGTAATGATTTGTGGACCCTCAAGTTTGATGGGTCCCGATCCAAACAAGGTTGTGGGGCTGGGGTAGAATTAATCAACCTGCAAGGGAAATCCTTCCTTGCATCCTATAGACTGTAGTTCAACTGCACCAATAATGTTATGGAGTATGAGGCTTTGGTCCTTGGACTCTTATTTGTGTTAAGGAAAGGGATCACCCGCCTCCGGGCCCTGGGTGATTCAGAGTTGGTTGTCAAATAGGTCCAGAGTCAATATACATGTCATGACAAAAGGCTATCCACATACCGCAATTAGGCATGGAGCCTTATTGAAGATTTTGATGCCTTTGGCATTGATTTCATTCCCCGGTGGTGGAATTATGTCCCAGATACCCTTGCTCTTTCTACCAGCACACTTGAGCCTATGGCCGGCTTGCGACTCCAGAGATTTTTAGTTGAGATAGTCCCCACACCGTCCATTCTAGATAATGTTACCCACTTTCAAGTTTTTGAGGACGACTAGCATATCCTAGCCTTCATGGCCAATGTTGGTGTCTTTGAGGATCAAATAGTGGAAGAACAAGACCATGATGATACTGGATAGGGTGATGAAGATGATGGGATCATGGACCTACCTACTAACACCATCCTGAAGGGGATGGTCATGCTTGAACGAATCTTTGACTCAGACCCTGAGAGCTGGGAAAAGATGTCATCTTCCTCTTAGGGAGGAAATTTTGAAAAAGTAAACATTGGCCAGCTCGGTGAAGAAAAGATTATACACATTGGCACCTCCTGCTCCTCTGAGGAGAAGGAGAAGATTCTCACAGTTCTTTGAGAATATATAGATGTAATTGCATGGGGATATGAGGATTTGAAAATATATGACACATCCATTATGACTCATACTATTCCCCTGAAACCTAATGCTAAGCCTTTTCAGCAAAAGTAATGACCGGTCAACCCACTAATCGAGCCTCTAATTTGTCAAGAGGTGGAAAAATTATTGTCAGCCTGGATCATCTTTCCAATCTGGCACACTACATGGGTTGCCAATCTGGTCCCTGTGAGAAAGAAGAGTGGTGAAATTTGCCTTTGCGTGGATTTATAAAACTTGAATAGGGCCTCCAAGAAGGATAATCACCCTCTCCCCACATTGGATGAGGTGTTGTAGATAGTAAATGGATCCCAAATGATGCCATTCTTGGATGGGTACTCTGGGTATAGCCAAGTCATGGTTAAGTACGAAGACAGAGAGAAAACAATGTTCACCACCAAGTGGGAAATATTTGCATACAGGAGGATGCCCTTTGGTTTGATTAATGCAGGGGCCACATTTCAAAAGGCCATGGACATTTCATTCGAGGGCCTTGTGAGTCGATGTATAATCATCTACATGGATGATTTGACCATCTTTTCCTGGGATAGGCGTGACCATGCCACCCACCTCGCTCAGATCTTTGAGAGATGTCACCGGTATGGAATATCCCTCAGCCCCAAGAAGTACATATTTGGGGTCACAAAAGGGAAGTTTCTCGGGCATATCATCTCTAAGAAGGGAATATCCATTGCCCCTAAGAGAGTTGAAGTGCTGCTAAATTTACCGATGCCCAGCAGTAAGAAAGAGATGCGGTCTTTCTTTAAAAAGATTAACTTTGTCCGGCGGTTCATCACTGGATTCACCGAGATAGTCAAGCCACTCAATGAAATGATGAAAAAGGATACCAAGATTGAGTGGAGTCCTAAAGAAAAGTGGGCATTCACCCAGTTCAAACAGACAATAAAGGAAGCTCCTGTCCTGGCTAGTCCAAACTACTCCCTTCTATTTTACATTTACTCCTTTGTGTCGTTGTATTTTGCCACAGCGGTGTTAACTCAAAAGGTTGAAGAGGAAGAATGACCCATAGCTTCTTTCATGAGCTCCCCCTTTAAGAATACCAAAGTCTGGTATTCATCATTAGAAAAGCAGGCCTTTGCTCTTGTTCACGTCGTAAAGAAATTTTGGCATTATATTATTTAGAGCAAGGTGCATGCTATCATCCCAGACCAAGCCGTGAAGTCTCTGTTGATGCAGAGTGAGTTGGGTGAAAGATAGGGGAAATGGATGGCCATCCTCCAAGAATATGATTTATAAATGTATCCCATGAAGATAGTCTGATGCTAGGGACTAAGTCAAGTAATGGCAGAGGAGACTCCCCACATAGAATGCCAAACTTACACTATGGAGTCCATCACTCAAGACCTGTGGTATACCGATCTGGTATACTTGCTATTGAAAAAAAAATGCCCAGATAGGTTACGTCCCAATAAATTCTATGCTCTGCAGATGAAAAGTGCTCACTTCATGATCAAAAAATCTGCGCTTTACCACCAGAACTATGAGGGAGTGTACCTCCGATGCATTGACAGAGACCAAGCTGTGAAGACAATTGGAAAATTCCACAGGCAATTTGGCATTGGGCATGGCTCAGCTAACGCCACCACCCATTAGATCCTCCAGGCCAGATACTATTGGCCCTATATATTTAAATATGTCTACATTCACGTTCGAAGATGCCACACTTGCCGAACTGCGGTGCATCGTGAGCGTAACCTGGCTATGCCTTTACAACTAGTCTTCGAGGCTAAGCCCTTTGCCCAATGGGAATTTGACTTCATCAGGGAAATCAACCCCAACTCATCTGCAAACCACTAGTACATCCTAACTGCCACTGATTATTTCACCCAGTGGTTGGAAGCTATACCTTGCAAGAATAACATGGTAGACATAGTCATTAAATTCCTGGAAGAAAATATCGTCACAAGCTTTGGAATGCCCTTTGTTTTGGTATGTGATAATGGTTTGGATTTTTTTTTAGTGCAATTACTTGAGTGTACCTACAATCAAAAGATCACTCTGAAGTTCTCCAGCAACTACTACCCGTAGGGAAATGGTATTGCTGAATCTACGAATAAAAATCTACTTGAAGTGATCAAACACCTGCTGGAATAGAGCCCCCGGGATTGGCACCAAAAGTTGAAATTCACCCTCTGGGTAGATCGCATTCAAATCAAATTCATCCTAGGAATTTCCCCATTCCACCTGGTTTATGGCTAGAACCTAGTGTTCCCAATCAACTTACAGATCCTAGTTTTGCAGTTTATGCAGGAATTTAGCAACCGGGATAACATTGTGGAGGTTCAGCTCTTAAATCAAGTGTGGATGGAAGAATAGCGAGATTTAGCCCTTGAACATTTTGCGCATCATCAAGCAGTGGTAAAATGATGGTTTGACTGTAGAGCCCAATACAAGGCTTTTCAGATTTTAGACCTGGTCCTGTTGTGGGATAAGGCCCGAGAAAAAAAGGGCAAGAACACCAAGTTCCAACAGCTCTGGCTCGGGTCATATTTAATCTCAAAAATTTGTGGGGAAAATACCTACTACCTTAACACCATGACTGGATAAATTGTCCCATTTCCCATCAATGGATAGTTTCTCAAACATTATTTCAAGTAAGGTAAGTTTTCCCAAAGCTGTATTTTATGTAAAGTCCTTCGCTTGTAAATATTTATTTTCTGGTGCCTTGTTGGGAGGTACCTTGTCTTATAAATAGCCTTGTTGGCTATCCTCTAGGGCAGTCCTTTTCTTGGTGGTTTTCATTTTTGTCTCCTATTTTCTTTTTGGGTTCCGATGTTTTTTTCTCTCTTGTGAGGATTGGAATGCTTTGCATGAAACTCTGGTCTCTGGGACGATGTCTGTAGCATGGTGAACTTAAGAATCTATCTTTAGCATGATGGAATTAGTCCGGTCTCCAAATCTATTTTACAAGTTTGGTGGTACATTGAGAAATCTTCATCGGGTTTATTTCTGAAATTCTGGCAATCAGTGAAATAAAAATAAGGAACAAGTAATCGGACACATCGAGGGTAGATCAGCTGTATTAGTTGGTCGACACAAGTGTGAACTTTTAAAAGATTCTTTCTGGGTCCAGAGTTTTATCCCCCATTCAACATATAAAAATAGGTGGAAGGGTGAAAGAAGTACTTCCATTAAAATTAGCTAAGCTTAAGCTTGATGGTGAAAGAAGTACCACCCTCCCACCCAGAAATGCATAAAATAACAAGAAAAGGGAGGCGGGATGAAACTCCAGTCTCTAGGAGAAACAAGAAAATCTGATGACTTTGTGGTTTGATGTACTTAGTGCCTCTTCTCTACTCCTCCTAGAGGTCATCGTCTTGATTTCCTTCCAAAGAACACACTCCACCACTGATGAAAAGATCATGGACTAGATCTCGCATGGCCAGATTTTCTCAGACGTATCATTGTTTGCATGTAAGATACTTCGAGTAGCAACTTGTTCTAGTTTTGCTAACAAGAGATTCTGTAGTTCTCAAATGCACTAAGGCATTTGTCCCAGATAGTCACCATTTGTTATGCCCTGCATCCCCATCCCTACATTTTGTGTCCAAAATGTTGGGTCCCCCTTTTTTTTTGCCTTCTGCTTTCGGCTCTTGCCTTGTCTTTGCCTTTATTTCCTTTTTTTTCCTTCTTCAAGGTTTTATTCCCCGTGGTGTTGTTTTGTTTTGTTGGTCTCTCATGCCTTAAGGACCTGGTCCTGGAGTTGGTCATCCTTCGTCGGGAGCCAAATTCTGGACTCTAGGATTCTTTGCCACGATGTCTCCTTTCTTTAAGGTGGCATCATCGCATGAAATCCCCAGGCTTGGAGTTCAGAGGTCTGTCTATCCAGAGTTTACAGAAGGAAAGGTGACTTGCTTTTTACCATGGGTATAAATAGAAGTTACTTGTCATTTTCACATTTACCATGATTAAACACTTGAGCAATCAGAGCGATTTGCAGCAATTTAGCAATAATCCAGTGCTAACCATCTTGAGCATTCCTGAGCAATTGTGGGTGGTTTGTGGTGGCAAGTTGTGATCGTTTGGTGGTTGAAGCTGTTGCAGAGCTTTCGCAACAGTTTTCTTTCCTTGCCTTTCTTTGTTTTCAGGTTGGTGCCTTTCCTCCCGCTCGACTTTCCTTCTTTCTAGTTTTGTTTGTTTTTTGTGTTGTCTCATGGTTTTGTTTGTCTTGCATTTCTTTCTGGTTTGCCACCCATTGGTGGGTCGACTTTGCTAGAGGGTTGTCCACCCTCTGTACAGATGTAGTCTAGTCTATAGATGGTGTAGAAAGTTGTAAGTATTCTGTGCATTGTCTAGTTTTTGTGAGTATCCACTCTGTGATTTCTATATATATGTAAATTTGATGTATATCTATTATGTATCCTTCCATTCTGCATGTATATACTCTTCAACTTTGGTATATATTCTGTGTATATCCTACTTTGTAGCCTAGTAAGCTCATCATGCTGCATTGATTGCTAGTTTCTAGTCTGTGAGATCGCTCTGTGCAAAATACCACCTGGTTGAAACTTGGCTCTTAGTTAGTTTCAAACAGGTGGTTTTCTCTCTCCTTCGTAAACCAGCCTAGCTTTCATTTATGTCCCATGCGTGCATTTAAATTTTTCCAAGTGGCCTTCACTTTTCATGCATTAAGATAGTTGGATCCGTCGTCATCACCATAACTCCCATTTATTACTGACCCACGTGGCGCTCACGTGGGTCTAACGGCCTACTTTTCATACACAGCTACCAACAGTTACTTCCCTAGGCTCTAAGTCTCTTGCCATCACCCATCCCGTGTCCTCTTTTTGCTAAGTATGAAGAAACCCCTAGACTCAGATGATTAGTTAAATTTCTAAGTCCGTAATATGAATGTATGCTTTCTAGAGTTTTTGAACGAAACTAACCTTCTCAAGGGAAGAAAATACCATGATGGTAAGATCTCCAGACCCTGAAATATTTATTTATCTATGGGTTATGATGGTTACCTTGCCTTGCAGGTTTTTAGAAACAAGAAACCTGCAAATATGTATGAAGCTTCCGCATCCTCACCACTTGGAAGTCTTGAACTACCCTCTATGGTGGTTACAAGGGCGGTAGTTAGATCTAAGTTGGAAAAGGCCTTGGAGAAATTTCCCATGAGCCTGAAATATGTAAAAGATGGAGTCATCGCGGGCTTAAAGATTGAGTCCAAAGTCTAGTTTATCATCGACACTAGCGTTGAAACATGGCCAGAAATACAGGCCTTGGTGTAGACTATGTACATTCAGAGATAGGCCAGAGATCCATTGGCCATTCAAATCGGGAACTCTAGGATTATTGAGGCAGCTTATTTCTCGTGCTCTATACAGACACCAAAGCTCATTCTCACTCTCACGGTGCACTATAACACATCTGTCCGGGCTGTTATGCTCGCAACCCTGGAGCCAACAGGGTACCCTACTCCCATGGTTTCTCTCGATCCTGATACTTTCCAGAGTGGCTTGGAGTTCCCCCAATTTGACAAACCAGTTGTAGTCACCCGGTCAGATGCCTTGGCCCAATTCACTTAGTTGGAGGAGGTGGCCCGCATATATATGAACAACCATTGGCCGAAGACCTTGATTAGAGACCCCAAGAGGATGAAGCTAGAAATCCCCAGGGCCAAATTTAAAGAAAGCATCTAGATGGGGATGATAGCCTTATGCCGGGTCTTGGGACAACAACATGCCTGAGAATTTTCTGGGTGGCTGTACTACTTTTTGCTGGGTATCAAGATGGGTGAGGAGTATTTTGACTGGGCTACCATAATCTCCAACCATGTGGACTCCCAGTTCCTTCAACTGGCCAAGAAGAAGAAGTTTTATATGACTTCTTATGTTCTCTGGGCCCTGGCACAACAACGACCCCACACCAATGGGTTACTTACAGAGGGTGTGCTCAGGATCAGCCTGGGATAGAAGGTCCCTTGGGACCACTTCCCATAGATACAATGGGAGGCCAGATTCCCAAGTTTTTTCCAGGTAAACGATGCCTTCATTTACTACCACCTGTTCACACCCACCCGGGACGTAGGATACTACCTATCCATAGAGGCGATGAATTTGGTCTGGAGTTACAGACATTACTACATACAGTTTCAACAACACACTTACATTAGGGTGATCAGCTTCTCCAAGAAACCCTACTTGTTTCCCAAACACCGCGGGGACAAGATAATTCTCCTGAAATATTATAGGCAGATAATGGAGCTACATGCACTCTTTGCCTTAAAGAAGGTAACAAATATTCCATTTCGAATCACTTGTGGGAATTATTTATGCAGTCTGGCCACCGCAAAAGAGGCAGATAATGAGATTTAATGTTATAACCTGGTAGAATTTTACTTGGCACAAAAACAATTTGATCCGCATGGAAAGATTGCAATGGCACTTCCCCGGGCCTCAGAGCCCCATCAGTATCACATGGAAGACTTCTGGGAAGACTTCCAAGATGATGTGGAAGTCCGGGGGTGGCATTATGTCAGAATGAGTATAGGAATGATGGAGAGATTAAATCTCCAGAGGTTCCTGGAAGAATTCTTGGACACCGGCTCCACAGTAGACCCCCAGTACAAGGCAAAGGGGATCGATAAATTGGCCCATCCATTAGTGAATTGGGATGCCTAGAAAGGGACCACAATTGAAGAATTCACTCACAACAAAGTGGAATGCAGCCACCTCTATTTTAAGAAGGTGTGCGCTGGGAATGTTTGCTGGGCGGCCTAGCTGATACCAAAGTTAACTCCGGGGACCAGGAATTCTTTACAGGGAATAGATAAAGGAAAAGGAATAGTGACAACTCCAACCTCACAAGAAGTCTCCATCAAAGAACAAATAAAATAATCAGTAGTAGCCTCCCAACAAATGTGGGAGAATATAATCACACGACTGGCTACTCCAGTGCTTATGGCTGGAACAATTCATCCTCCATCCTCCCCTTCACTAGCAGCCTTGATGGTTAAGGCAACAAGGGTGGATCCAGTAGAGAAAGAAGTAATATGGTATACAGAGCCACCCTTTATCACCAGGAGAAGGAAGAGGCTTGACCCAAAGCCCAAGAAAGAGCCGAAGCTGGGGATGTCCCAGACCCCACAAGTTGAGATCCTTTCTTCCAACTCCCTAAAGCTAGAAAGGGAAATAGAGCCTACTGATGTCCCAGCCAACCCTCCTCGTCAAGATGATTTTGATGATGTTTTTCCAACCGATGAGTTTGGTAATCTACAAGGGGAAATCGAGAAAATGGAGGCTGAAGTCCTAGCACAAGAGGAAGCTGAGGAACAAAAACCTACACAGGAGCAGGAAGAGCAGGTGGAAGAAGAGAAGGAAATAGAGTAGGAGATCGCCTCCGAATTCCTGAAGATACAAGATACGGGGATGGACCAGTAGAAGCAGAGTGAAAAAATGACATCCGCTGAGGGAACCAGACCTACGGGAGCAACTATAATCTCAGCAACCATGTCCCAAGTGCCACTCCCTGGAGTGACCTTTAGGCAGGTAATAACACTGGCCTAAATGCTAAATCTTGGCCCGGTACCTCCCCCATTTCCAAAGGATACACCAATAGAAGAAGAAATCCTGGTGACAGAGGCTGAAGAACAAAGAGAACAACAAGAGGAGGAAGCCCCCGAGATAGCCAATGAGGGTCTAGACGAAGCTAAAGATATAGAGGACAAGGTGGAAGAAATAAATGTCACCAGGGAAAATGTTGTCAACAAAGCTCAAAATAAAGAGAAAGGGGTGGATGAGACTCACACCACTGAGGAGGAATAGCAATAGGACACCAGGGAAGAACTGAAAGAACAAACTTTGGAAAATAAGCCACCCCTACCGCCTCAGTGGTTGGTTGAAAGAAAGAAAAGAAAAGCTTTGTCCACCCTGAGAGCTCACCTCTCCCTAGGCAAAATGATGGCTCAGGTCCAGGGCCCACCAAAGGCCAAGAAAGCCTGAATGGTTCATACTCTTTGAACTAGGCTGGGAGGAGAAATAGTTGTCATTGTTGCAACACCTCCCCCAAATGCTGATGAGGCAACCGCTGAGGCTAGAGATTATGATATCATAGAGATATCACTGTCAAAAAGAGGAAAACATGGTGAAGTGAACCTGTTAAAAGAGGTGACCATAGCCGTGGAGGCCTGATATGAAAAGGAGGCCTAAAGGCTCAAAGCAGCAAAAGAAAAGATAGCGAACCTTATGGGATTCCTTACTGAGCTGGCCTTGCCTATTAGTGCCATTCCTTTAGAGGCCTCCACATCTGATGTGCCATTACCATAGAGCGACATTGACTCCTTGTAAGCAATGAAGAAGAAGGCCCAAGTGGTCGATGAGTGGGTCGCTCTGCAGGTAGGAAACACCCGACGCTTCCTGGTATCCACCCTCCCAGATTTATATGTGGCTTGACATGTTCTGCATCATGAAGAAACTATCATTAACATATGGGAGGGTGATATGGAAAATTATGAAGCATGGAAGGTAGAACTTGAAGAACTCCTTGGTCTTGGGGAGGAAATGGTTTCCAAGTCTAGGATTCTGGGAGAAGAATCATTTGATTTTGTGGAAAACCAACACTCCAGACTTGACCTCACTTTGGAGGTGCTCAAGCAACTGGTAGGGGTTTTGAATGATAAATTCAACTCGGTCTAGTATTCTTCAAATATGTATAAGGCATTTGTCACAAAGGTCTCCGAAGCTGACCCATTTAGCACTGATACATGCACTCCAGAGGAATACATTTTGGGAAGTTTGATGAATTAATAGAGTCAAGATATCAATCCCTAGAGGGAGTGGATGAGACTCAAATGGTGAGATTAACTCGCATGATCCTTAGTGTCCATGATGCGGAAAAAATGGCTGATGAATCCAAGAATAATGTTCTGGAGCTAGGACAATAGATTGAGGTGGCCAAATTATGGTGGTTTGGCCTCAAAGAGATTGATGAGGATGGAATCTCCTACCTCCTCCAAACCTTCAATGACAATAAGCAACAATAAAGTTTCTTCGGAGGCTGGAGAAAACCCAAACATTTTGTATTCTTTATTCTTTTAGAATGTAAGTTCCTAGATCGCAGAGTCCCGGATGCTAAATTTTATATTCTTTCAAGTGATCCATGTCTCGGTCCCCAAGGTTGACCGTTCACTTTCAAGAGTAGTTAATAAAGACTGTCAGAGGGTAGTTGGCTACATCAAGGAACGTCAGATCAACAGTTGGTTTTCTGACAGATGGTCTTCTTGAGGTGCCACTTTGGATATACACCATGCACATTGGAGATAGGGCACCGCATTTCTCATTTATGAGGCATGTATCCTCGATCCCTGGGGGATCAGATTTCTTCTCTTTCTTGGCTCTCTTCTCGAGGCCGATTCTTCCACTCCAGCTTCTTGTCTCATTCTTCTGACATGTCAGGCCTATTCTATCTCAAGGTCTTTTGTAGGGTGGCGTAGGTAGCACCGGCCCCAGGATAATATATTCTATTACACAGTGTAATGTAAAATAGGGTTAGGATTAGGGTTAGAGGAAAATGTGTATAAATAGTAAGTCCGACCCTTTTCTAGGGGTCAGAAAAATTGATGATTTTGCAGTCCATAGTAATAGAGAAGCAGTATTTTCATTTCTATTGCAGAGCTCAATGCTCCTTGGTCTTTTAAGCTTTTAACAATTAGATGCTCCCTGGGAGCCGCCATTGTACCACACACCAATGCTTGCTAGAAGAAATATCAATGAAGAAGAGATGGTTCTTGCAATGATGTTGTTGGCACTTGGTCTTCCAAGTTAATGGTATTTTATGTTTAAATGTTATTCATGTCTTCTGCTCTGATATTTTAAGTAGATTAATGACCTCCTTTCCCTTGCTACTAATCAAAAATGAACTGATGGTTGTGTATTTATTCGGTATTTAGTATAGTATATTAGAACATTATTGATGTATGGGATGTTTAAACATAACTATAAGTAGTTGGAATACTTCTAACCCTGCAGGATCTTTTTTGATTTATTTGCTAAGTGTAGAGTGCTTGGAGAAACCTCACTTTCCTGAATCCCCGGAGAGAATGAGTTGAAGAAACCAGCTATCCCCCTCGAAAATAGTCACATCTCCCAACTGAGCCCCACACTGTCATGACCTGACACCTAGGTGCTTGGAGGCCCGAGGATTCTTATTTCCCTAGATAACCTTTGTAGGAGGAGTTGGCCGGTACCCCGGTACCCGGTGACAACTTATGACTGTTGGCAGACCCGGTCACCAAAGTCCCATCAACAGAGAGTAGCTATGATAGATCATGACTTATTTTCTTTGATTGTTGTTTGTTGAATGTTCACTTTGATTTTAGGGCCATGATGATTTAGGATAAATGCAGTAGGTGATGGCACTTATCTGGAAGCTGTGTAGTTCCATGATCTGAGCTTAACCCTGGGAAAGAAATGGACATTCCTTTTCTTTTATTTTTCTTGTTTGGTTTATAGAATCAAGAGCTCACAATACTATTTAGATGGATTCTGAGTGTGTTGGAGTTTTATCTTAGTTTCTATGGTCTTTCCCTTTATGTTGTAATCAAGAGCTCACGATGCTATCCAGATGGACTCTAGGGGCGTAGGAGTTCTATCTTGTTTTCCTTAGCTTTCCCTTTTAGAATCAAGAGCTCATGGTGTTAACCAGATGGAATTTGGGTGCATAGGAGTTCTATCTTGATATACTTGTTGCAGTTTCATGAGAGGACATAGCGGTATCCAGATGATCAATATTTGGGTGCTTTTGGCTCTCTTTCTTTTCAAACAGGGAACATAGCTGAACCCAAATGGTCAATATTTGGGTGCACTAGGTTCTCTTTCTATTCAATCTCTCTACTCCTGCTTATTAAGAGGTCATGGTGGTATTCAGGTGGTATGTGATCTGAGAACTAAGAATTTGAGAAAGAGGAACTTGGAAAATTGCTAGAAAGACAAGCCATTTGAGAACTAAGCATTTGAGAAAGAGGAACTATCCCCCCCTTGAACTTGGGAAATTGCTAGAAAGACAAGCCATTTGAGAACTAAGTATTTGAGAATGCAAGTGAAAGAGAAACATGCAATTAATCTAACATGCAAAAATGCAATTAATCTAACTTTCAAAATGCGATGCAAGAAAATGCCCCTCTTTGAATTGATGTGTGAAGCACATTGATTCAAAGAAAGCTTGATTGTCCTGATCATTGAGCTGATACTGATGAGATGATATGAAAACCCTGATATGAAATCTTTGATATGAAAATATGATATGAAACCCTGATATGAAAATCCATTATGAAACCCTGATATGAAAATCCATTATGAAACCCTGATATGAAACCCTGATATGAAACTCCGATATGGAAATCTTGATATGAAATCTTGATATGAAACTCCGATATGAAACTTCAATTGATAAAGTTTGAAATTTTAATGCCCCAGATTTGATACAAGATATGATGTGGAATCCCAGTTTGATGATATGATGATGCCCCCTCGAAAATGAAATCATATTGGTCATAGGTGAAAGTTTTTGATGAACATTGCTGATAGGATAGATCCAAGATGATTGCATTTCCAACAAACAATGATGTTGATCCTAGCAACAAAACATGCCCCAGTGTGAAGAGAATTTGATGATAATAGCTATGATTGAGAAACTGTTGTTGATGTTTGAGATAAGGTGATGATGATCGGATATCACTTGATGTCAGTTAGAATCACTTGGTTGATTTTGTATTGATGTCAATCGGATAATTAGGTTGATGGATTGATTGGATAAACCAATAATTCTCTCTCAAGATCTAGAGAGAAAAACAAATGGATTGATTGGAGAAACTGATAATTCACTCTCAAGATCTAGAGAGATGAACAAATGGATTGAATTTCCTTCCTCAAGATCTAGAGTTAGGAAATTTGATGTGCTCAAAATGAGAAAATGGATGATAGGATAAACAATTGATGTTAGATGATCAATTGGATGATTCAACTGATTGATATTCGATTGGATTGGATTGGATGAGAAGATTGATGGTGGGAGGTTGATAGATAGGATCATTTGATATGAATCAGGTGCAGAAATAAGTACAGGGGATAAATAGAGTTAGGTTTCCCCTAGTTGATCAGATGGTGAGATTGCCCCTAGGTGAGCAGATGTATATTGATGATATCCTTGATGTAGCATGTGATCAATTTGATGGATTAGATATTTGAGGACATTGATTAGGACTTTGATGATGTAATCATGATTCACTTCCACCCCCTTGAACTTGGAAAAAAATGCTAGAAAGGCAAGCCATTTGAGAACTAAGCTTTGGACAATGCATTTAAGCTAGAATGCAACATGCAATTAATCTAACATGAAGATGCAATGCAACTAATTGTCCTTGAGGTTTGCAAAAGAAATGCAAACTGAGATATATTTTCATCATAGAGCATTGTGGAACTAGGATTCGATACAATCCTTATTGGTGCCATTGCGACCATAAGAATATGAATATGACTTTCCCACATGTGGTAACCCCTTCTACAAAACAAAGTACAACCCTCACTAGTTGGATGACCAACTATGGGAGTATGAATACTGGTTTAATCAGATTAAATGTTGCAAGTGGATGTTGGTATTAAGATATGGAAAATCTAAATAACCAAGGTATCCTTTTGCGTAAACAAACAAAGTATAACCCTTCATCCTATATGAATGTCCTTTATGGTTCTTTGATGACCATGTCCTTAGACTTATTCATACAAGTTAAAGAATCTTCCTCAAAATAGTCACTCAAAAACTTACGAAAACATCATGTCTCTTATCATTGCCAATCTAGTCGAAACATCATTGATTAGCTAAAAAGAACATGACTCAAAAAAGTCAATGAAAAACTCATAAAAAATTCCAAGTGTTTGTGAAATGTAACTAGATTTTCAAATAAGAATTCCAAACAATCTGATCATTTAGGGTGTGTCAATTTTATTCCTAATAAAATAAGGCAATGAGATTCAAGGATCATGTTATGCGATCAAACTGTTTAGGGTTGAACGATGATATTAATCAAAGGTTCCAAAATGTCTCTCCTGAATCTGAAAATCTGCTTCTGATGTGTGACCAAAATTTTGCACTATTGAATCTGGTTGGTTCCAAAATCTATGATGTGTGCCCCCAAGTGATAAATGTGGCCAATGTGATACTTAGGGCAACTGAACTTAGAATGTGACAAGAATGCAGCTCTGAGACTCTACTAGGGCAATGCATGAATGACGGATGCAATGAGGATATGGACAAGTGAGATGAGGAAATTGCAATATGTACAAATGCAACTAGGAAACACCTAAGGGACAAAAGGCGCCTGTTTCCAGCTTTTCACCTCTTGGGATTATTGCTCTTTTTCTCTTTTTCTCTTTTTTTTGCTACCAAGGTGCCTATTGCTAGGTTTTCACCAAGGCACTTTTTTCTCCTTTTCAAATGTTTTTGGCTTTTTGAAATTTCTAATTTTTTTGGTATTTTTGATCTTTTCTCTTTTTTTTGGTATTTTTGAATTTTCTCATGTACAAAGGTGATGCTTGAGTCATTTGATACTCTCAACTTATACTCTTTATTCTAATACTCTTTCCTCTGAATTAGGTTTGGAACCTCTTAAGATGAATGCTATTGATAGGTTCTAGCAATTCATCACCATTACAATTAGCCAATTTGTAGGTCCCCATTCCAAATGAAGAAAAAATGAAAAAAGGACCAAGCCAATTTTCTTCCCACTTTCCTTTCTTTTCTCTATCCTCCTAATTTTTTGGATTTTCTCTCAATACTAGATCTCATATTTGAAAGTTTCTTGGCTTGATATGTTTGTTATAGTTCCTAGAGATTTGATTCTGATACACTTTCAAATGATCATAGGCCTAAGTTTGATGTTCCTCCAACAATTCCAATTGTTGAAGGCAGGAAACTCTATAACCCTCATCCATTATTAATCCATGCAATGAAACTCTGAGGGATGGTATTTCAACTTCTAAAGGAAGAATAGCTTCGGCCCCATAAACCAAAGAAAAAGGTGTAGCTCCTGTTAGGGTTCAAATACTAGTCCTATAGGCCCATAATGCTGGATTGATTTAAAGGTGCCAATCCTTTCTTGATTTTCCAATTGATCTCTTAAGGATTTTAAGGATGTTCTTGTTGGTTGCTTCTGCTTGTGCATTACCTTGGGGGTAGTAAATGGATGAAGAGTGATGTGTAATGTGGAATGTGTCACAAAGTTCATCAATATCTTTGTTCTTAAACTATTTTCCATTATCCATGATGATGGCATGAGGAATGCCATATCTGAAAATGATATGATTTAGGATAAACATGGAAATTTGTTTTCCTGTTGCAGTTGATAAAGGGATAGCTTCAACCCATTTAGTAAAGTATTATGTCACTATGATTATATACTTGTGTTCATTTGAAGAAGGTGGATAAATCATGCCAATCAAGTCAAAACCCCATTGATAGAATGGCCATGGTGTGACAAAAGGGTGTAATTCTTGTGCCAGTGCATGAATCAAGTTCCCATGGTATTGACATTTCTCGCAAACTTTAACATATTGACAAGCATCTCTTTCTAAGGTTTTCCAAAAGTACCCCATACGTAAGATTTTCTTAGCTAGGTTTAAGCCATTTGAATGTGACCCACAAATCCCTTCGTGGATGTCTTTTAAAGCTAATTTTGATTCATGTTCCTCTAGACATATAAGGAGTGTTCCATCAAGACCTTTACGATACAATGTGTCAGAAAGGATAGTATAACGGGATGCTTGCCTTATGAAATTTTGCTTTTGAGCGTGGGTTTGGTCTATAGGTAGGGTTTTATTTTTGAGGTAAGCATAGATAGGTCCATACCATGGAGAGTCATGTCCATGTAAAAGGGCAATAATTTGGGTCTCAGGTAGGTCAAATGTTGGTTTCACCAATTCTTCGACCAAGAACTCATACTTTCCATTTTGATCGAGTAGCTAAAGTAAAGATGCTAGAGTAGCCATTGCATCGGCTGCTCTATTCTTGTCTCTTGGAATTTGTACAAAAGTAACCAAAGAAAATTACTTCTTCGAGTTTTCCACCAAGTTCTTGTAAGGAAACAATTTTTCATCCTTAGTATTATACTCATCATTAACTTGATTAATGACTAGTTGAGAGTCCCCATAGACTTGTAATTTTGTGACATTCCATTCCAAGGCTGTCTTAATGCCAATGACCAAAGCTTCATACTTTGCTATGTTATTGGTGCAAGGGAACAATAACTTGTAAGATTTTGGGATTGTGTAACCTTGTGGTGTAATCAAAAGAATGCCTACTCCACTGCCATTTTGGGTATATGATCCATCAAAGTATAAATTCCATGTCTTAAGCTTCGACATTCACAATTGCAGAATTTGGGAATTCCACTTGTATAGGATGTATAGAGTCTTGAGGATATTCAGCCAATTGATCAGCTATAACTTGACCTTTGATTGCTTTTCTATCAACATATTCAATGTCAAATTCACTAAGTACCATGACCCATTTCTCAATCCTTCTAGTTAAGGCTGTTTTGCTAAGTAAGTATTTCAAGGGATCAACTTTAGCTATGTGTTTCACCTTATGCAACAACATATAGTGTCTTAACTTTTGAGAGGAAAATACCACTGCTAGGAAAGCCCTTTCCATGAAGCTATAATTCAATTCATATTTGATCAAGGTTCTACTCAAATAGTAGACAGCTCTTTCTTTCCCTTCATCATCCTCTTGTGCCAATAAGACTCCTAAAGATTTTTCTATTGTTGAAATGTAGAGAAATAAAGGTTTCCCTTGAATTGGTGACATTAAGATAGGAGGATTCATCAAGTATGTTTTTAACAATAGAAAGGCTTTGTCACACTCCTCATCCCATGTGAAGATGGTGTCTTTATGTAGTAATCTGGTGAAAGAATGGCATTTTTCTGCTAATTGAGAAATGAACCTTCTTATAGATTGAATTCTTCCTTGAAGTGACCTCATTTGAATAATATTCTTTGGAATGTCCATGTCCATTATGGCTTGTACCTTTTCAGGATCTACTTCAATGTCTTTTGCTGAAACAATGTACCCTAGTAGTTTTCTAGATTGTACTCCAAAAGCATATTTCTTTGGGTTGAGTCTCACCTTGAATTTTTCTAGTCTTGTAAAAATATTGTCAAGTATAGATAGATGATATTTCCTTGTATGTGACTTAGCTAAAATTTAATCCACATAATCTTCCATAAAGGTGTGCATCATGTCATGGAAAATGGTAGTCATGACTCTTTGATAACTGGCTCTGACATTTTTGAGACCGAAGGGCATTACATTCCAATAAAAAGTACCCCATGGGAATGTAAAAGCTGTATTCTCTTGATCCTCAAGTGCTATGTGAATTTTATTATACCCAGTAAATCCATCCATAAGTGAAAGCATAGAATGACCTGCTGTGAGATCTATAATAGCATCAATGTTAGGTAAGGGAAAGTCATCTTTTGGAAAAGCAAGGTTTAAATCTCTGAAATCTACGCAAACTCATATTGTTTTATCATGTTTGGTAACTGGTACAATATTGGAGATCCATTTGGCATATGCTATTACTCTTATAAATCCTACCTTGAGCAATTTCTCCAATTTAGCTTTGACTAATATGGCTATGTGTAGATGCATTTTTCTCAATTTTTGCTTTACAGGCTTAACCCCTGGTTTCACATTTAAGTGATGCATTATAAAACTTGGATCTAATCTGGGCATGTCAACATATGACCATGCAAATTTGATTTGTTTCACTTGAAAGAATGCAATGAACTCTTCTCTCTCCAAAGGACTCAAAGATGCTGCTAAGTGAATGAATTTAGGATCCTTTTATGTTCCAATGTTGACCTTTTCTGTGGGTTCAATAAGTATAGGTGATCTTTCATCTTCGTGAGCTAGTAAGGTGTCCAATCTCTCTCCCTTAGGTGCCACAGTTGGGTTTTCACCTTTGGAAACATCCTTTATTTTTACTTTTTTCTGGGTCTAGCACTGCCACATGGTGGTTTTCACCACTAGACCTTCTCATTTGTTTGTATATTTTCTCTTCATTTTTTGGATTAAGAGGTTGAACATCTGCCCCTATCATCATGTCTGGAGTGAGTTCATTGGTGGAATAATTGTGTTTGACCACATTGAGGTATAAGGCCATTGAATTGTCATTTTGGAAGTAGAATAAGTCATTTGACTCAGACATATCCCAATCGATAAGTTTAGGATGCATTAAGAACAAAGAATCATTGAATGGGCTTACATTTGAAGGAGTTAGGGACATGACTTCATTAGATGGTTCATACATTGTATCATCATGGTCTATGACATGTGCCTCTTCAAGATGGTCCATGGAAGAAGGATCAAAATCCTCTTCATCAGAATCCTCTAAGATTTCTATGGGAAAGAAAGCATGTGGATTAAACACTAGGGTAGAATCTTCCACCCACAAAGGTACCCAAGGTTCACCTACCCATTGAGTGAAAAGAAGTGCTTGTTCTATGTTGACTTGTTGAGGTTCACTTGATGTTTGAGTTGAATTTGACCCTTGAGCCATATGTTTTGCATTTTCAACTTTAGGAGGTATTACATAAGTGTGAATGGTATCAACCTCTATGTCATGACAAGATTCTTCGAACAAGGAATCCCAATCATAGTCTCTAGAATTATCTTCACTTTCAGAACCTACCATGTGGATATGTGCATGGAAATCATGCATGGGACTTGAAATTTCTCCTTTATGTTGAAAGCCTATGTCAACCTTCTCTTCTTTGGCTCTCCAAACTGGTTCAATAGGTTCTAACAACCCTCTATGTCAAACTCCATAGGGTCCTCTTCCCTTATACCCCATTTTATTCATGATATCAAATCCTTTTCCATATTGATCAGTTTGGATATTGATATGTTGCACCCTTTCATTGGAATTATCTGAATTATCATCATCTTTATAGAGCCATTGTAATACCTCATCATCTTCTTTGTCTATTTCTTGTTTGTCGCATTCCCTCACAAAATGGGCATTGTACTTATGAGGTTGATGATCTTTGGATGGTTTCCCATGTGTCCTTGGAGATGTACATAAATCAGAGAGGGAAACATAATATTCCCCTACTCCTTTTGAGTTAATTTTACATTATTTTTCAAATTGATGCATTAGGTCACTCATCTTTTCACAATGATCTTTCTTAGTTTGATCTCTTTCTTCCTTAGTGGGTTTAGAAGATTCCAATCTCAATGTTGAATTTTGAACTTAAGTATCCTTTGAATTTTAACCCTCATAACTCATCTTTTCTTTTCCCTTAGTCGATGTAGTTGAGTTAGTTTGAATAGGGTTAGGAGTAGATGTGACTTTTGATGTTGGTTCTGATTTTTCTTCTTTGGCCTCTTCCATGGTAATATTAGGAATAACTCTTTCCCTATTGTGAGGAATATACAATTCATGACTTGGATTTAAATCATTACAATATTGGAACGGGTTTGAATCTCCTCCAATTGTGACCTCCTCCCCTAGGTATGGAAATTTTATGCATTGGTGATATGTAGAAGGTACCGCTTGCATCTCGTGTATCCAAGGCC
>MU226401.1:312914-326842 GCA_018584345.1 Thuja plicata | reverse complement strand
CATGAGGTAAGTTGTGTCATGCATGAATTCTAAACTTAGGGCACAAAATTCCCTTAAGTGATCTTGAGGATTAGATGTTCCTTCATATTTATCATATTTCAGATAAATAGCATTTGTTGGAAATGGTATCATGACTAAGGACTTGTCAAATAGAAACAGACACAAGGCTTCAATATAAAAAGGTTTAGGAGCCCCACCTTGTTTCAATGTGTCCAATTGTATTTGAAAAAGCTGGAATTGTTTGTTCATGATATCAATGGGGTTAGCCTCTGCTTCTTATTTCTTGATTTTGGTGAAATCATAATCGTGTGGAAGTTTGAGACCCATTTGTGCTAGGTCTAGGAAGTATTTCTCTTTGTCTTTTTCCAATACTTTGTCCATGAGTTTCATAAAGAAAGGGATTTGCATAGCCTTGGTAACCTTTTCATCTGTTAACTCCTCATCATTAGGGTCCATATTGCCCCTGTTATTGGTGTTGTTCATCCCTTGATTGTTAGGATCTATGTTTGTACCTCCATTGGTATTGTTGTTCTACCCTTTGTTATTCGGATAAACATTTCCTTGTTGGGTCATATCCTTGTTTACGTGATTAATCTGATCAAGATCTATATGGCCAAATGGGAAAGACATCCTTGGTTCTATTTGTTTGATGGGTTTGTGCATGGGATTTTCAGAAAAAGGATCACCCGGGAAGGGACACTCTTGTCTCAGATAAGACCCGTCTGGTTGTAGGGTAGTCTTGATGTAATGGGATCGAGTGAAAACCAATATTTACATATGTTGAAAGAAGGTCTCGGGTTTCAAACTCATTTAATGACCAATCCATGTATGAATTTGCAAAATGTCCAAAAATGGCAAATTCTAATCAAGTTAGGTATTCATGGTGGTAGAACGTCCAAAAGGGTATCCAAAAATCAAATTTTCTTGTTTTCAAACTTTCGGTAGATACCCACTATTTTCTTTTTAAAAATTTCAGGCGGCTCTTACCTGTGTGTAGGTAGCCTTTAAATGATAATACGCGGTTACTGGAAAATTTGTACACGGCACTCTGCAGTTGGCAGGCAGCATTTATCTGTTGCAAAGCATTTTTGGAATATTGTTACGCGAATCTTTCCAATTAACAAGTAGTTGTTTGATATTACCAAGCGGCGTTTTATGTTTGACAAGTGGCCCAGATTTGTTTGGAAGTGGCTCTGAACTGATTGTACGTGGCTCTTTACTGATCAGGATTGATTTTGATAATTTTAATGATATTTTTAGGATTTAAGATTTTAAGGTCTTTGATTAGATTTATCAAAAAGTATTCTTGCATGAAAATAAAGTACAAACTCAACACACACATAATATTTGCACCATATCCCTAAAAACCACACTAAAATTGTATGTTCTCAGATGTTTCAACTGGTTTGCACAAGAATATCTTCCAAGCAATCTACCTTAGCATCAACAAATTTGGATTTTAAACATGGGTCTAAAAAGTTAGGTCTTCTATTTTATCAGGTCTCAACCTATTCCGGTCTAAACCTTAACAAGATCCTTTACCCCTTTGAGGGCTTCCCACATGCACAAAAGTATGATTTTGCGCAATCCTGAAGGACTACTAGAGGAAGTGAGGATGGCTTGCACAAGTTTTAGTCACTTTCTGATTAAGGAAAAGTGCATTATTTATAGTGGGTTGGATGATATTGTGGTAAAAGAAAATATCTCCCACTTTGGGTCGTTCCCTCTCACCATCCTCATAAGGCAATTCTTGGGAGGTAGGCCCTTTAAATCTCTAATTAGCTAGCATGTTAATGAAAAGAGGGAATTGAACTTGGTCAAACAAGTTTGGGAATCTGATTCACTCAAAAAGTTAAGAGCATATCCATATTGTCTTTCTTTTGTTCCAAACACTTCAAATAGTTTTGTTCATTTTCAACCCCTTAACAAGGAGGTTCTTAGAATTTAAATGTGTGGTTCAATTTTCTTATCCTTGTCTTTCTACCAAATTGGCTTTGCACATTTGGATTTTTGATTCACTTTGAAAAGTGAATAGCATATGCCTAATGCTTGTTCAATTTGGACAAAAATAGAGGATTTTCTACTTATGCTAGATTTAAAAGAAAGCCACAATTTAATCAAATGCAAGCTTGATGAGAGAAATACGTGATTTCAAAGCTAGCAAAAGGCTAGGCACATTTTTGAGTATTTGGCTTGTTTTGACTCACCTAGTGGCGATCGTTCCCACTCCATCTCCTCCAACAAGTTAGTCAACGCAAAGCACAGCAAAGTGAAGAAAACTTGAAAAACCTTAAATGACACAAAGACCTCCTAAAATCTCTTTCAAATGAATGACTTATCAATTAAAGCTTTTAAAGAAAGTAAGGATGCAAAATTAATTAGAGAGTAGGAAATTTTATTTTATACGCAAAGAACACCTTAATGTAATGATCATATAAATGCTCTTCCTCAAACAAACTCTCTAACAAATTTGCATTATGAATCTCTTTATCATTCTTGGTTTTAACTCTTACCTCATGCTAGGCCTTGAGATCCAATTCTCTGGTTTCTACACCTTTGGGTGATTTTTCATCTGCAGAACAAGAAAATACAGAGAATTATAAAAGTGACAGAATTAACCAAAAACTGATTTAAAGCAAAAGTTATTACGCGACATTTTACAGCTAAAAAATGGCTACCAAATGTTAGTAAGCGTAACTTTAAACTTTAAACGAGGCTTTTAACTCTTAACACGCGGCCCTTAAAATACCACAGGCGGTAAAATAAAAATAGCAAGTGGTGCAGAAAGCATAAAATACAGTCAGAGATGGCTGGTAGGCGGTTGTTAAAAAGTCACAGGTGGTGCACTTTATCTAACAGGTGGCACGATTTATCTGGTAGGCAGCCCACTTTATCTCAGATGCGGCAGTAGAATGAAAGATAGAGACAAATCAAGCTTTTCAGGCGGTGTTTTGTTGTTCGTAGGTGGCTCTTGGCGTAACATACGTGGCTCTTCTCCTATTTTCTACAAGAAAAACACCAAAAACAAAGAAAATAGACCAAATATTATGATAAAAATGTTATCAAAGAGGCTTAGAGCCCCATAGTGGGTGCCATTATGTGTGTAAGAAAATACACCTTCATGAAATTAAGATGAAAGACAACAATTCTATGGAAAGATAAAACAAGTTAATCTAAGAATTGAAGCTACAATCTATCATCTCATGGTTCTCTATCCAAGCTTTGTTAAGAGAGATCTCAGGCTTAATCTATCTCAAGGACAATCCTAGAATGAGATATGTGTGAAAATTAAATGCTCAAATCTAGCTAGAATGCTCAAAATGCTCAAAAATGCTCCAAGATTATATGAGAAAATAACAAATGCTCCTAAACATGATATGCTAGATGTAATGCACATGCTAAAATTCTCTTAAAAATCTCTCAAATGCTCCTCATATGCTCTCAATGTGCCTATAATAAGGATGTTTTTTCTCTTGAATTCTTGGATCCCAAACACAAAAGAAATTGCTTGTATTTATAGCTTTTTCCCAAGGCTAGGGGGTAGAGTGAGTTGATCATGATCAAAGCTTGGTTAAGTCAAAAGCTTTGAGGTGTTCTCAAATGGAGGGAAAGTTGGTTGGTTGTCTAAAAAGATATTAGGAATTAAATAACTCCATCATTTAATTAAATTAGCCATGGAAGGGTGATTGGGTTGGATTTGATCCTTTTTTATTTGAACTATACAATTGAAAAATCAATTGCATAATTTGATTAATCCCTTTAGGCTTGAATTTAATTATTTGATTTCATGATTATTTGATCTTTTAATTTGATTTGAATTTTGTCTATTTGATCTGATAAATGTCCATTTTATTTGATCCATTTATTTTGCATTGACATGATATTTTGAAGCATTTGGCTGAGATTTATAATTTGGAATGCTTGAGATACACTTGGTCAATTTTAGGTGTCTACAGATGCATTGGACACTCTTTGGAATTTCAAAAAATAAAAAAAGATGCAATGATGACAAATATTGGAAACAAGGGCAGTGACTTGGGACACTCATCCTTTCTATCAAATCATATCTATCAAAAAAGAATTTTTTTTCTTTCTATCATTCCATATCTATTAATCAATCCCAAAGATCACATTCCAAACTAACTTCCTTCTAACTAACACATGCATTACTCAAAAATTTTGTGCATGGTAGATTGCATTCATTTATTGCATAAGAAAAATCCAAAATATGTGCATAGTAGATCATATAATCAATGCATCCATCATCAATAACATCATAACTAACATATGAATGCATTCATCATCATCATATAGTGATTAACTTTTCCAACAAATTAATGCTCATCTGATGCATTTTCTATGCTTAATTTGTTGAGGGGGCATATAGTCCACTGGCTATCACTAGGGCAAGTTGGGGCATGATCAAATCTGAAAATTCTTTGACACACTGCGACAAGTCACATTGCATCAAAGAGGGGCAAATGTAGACACCCAAAAATGGATAGGCTTGCGACTTTACATTAAAAACACTAATTTTCATCTATTAATTATTGGTTTTTAATCATTAATTAATCATATTTTTCACTCTAAATTCATTCCCCAAATCATCTAATCAAATTTCCAAAATAATTAAATAATTAATTTTATTTAATTAATTACCCTTAATTGATTAATTACCATTAATTAATTAATTAAACTCAATTTCCTATAGTTTAAATTCAAATATTTAAACTTACTAATTAAATTCTTCCCATTAAATTAATTTCAATTAAATTAATTTAATTTCATTCAATAAAGCAATTCTAAATCAAAAAGAATTCAATTATCTCACATGTTGAAAACTTTAATTAAATATTCATTTATCTTCATAGAGATAACTCCAATCAGATCACATGGGTTACTCCACCCATCTCTCCAGTCCACATAGGTAACTTCACCCACCTCTCCAGTCCACATGGGTAACTTCACCCACCTCTTCAGTTCAAAAAGGTAACTCACAATTAGCTCTTTTGTCAACCAAACTCTGTCTCCTCTTTAAAAATTGAAGAGGTGGAGTTTACTGATGGATTCTCCAGTTCCCTTTGATCTCAACTATTCATCTCTCTATCTCTGGGATTGATCTCAACCGTTCATTTCATCCTTAATTCCTATATAATAAACCCTTCATAACCATTTGAAGGATCTAGGATTTCAAGCTCTTGTACGCCATTACTATGTCAATTTGGTTCTAGCATTCAAGCCATCTTGCGATCACACACCCATTTCAATTAGCAAATTCTTGATGCTTCTCAAGTCATAGACGCTACCCACACCAATACTGAGCATCAAAAATTGTGTTTCAGAAGGATTAGAGAGAGATAATAGAAGCTTCAAGCACTTTGGGGTTTCCATTAATTTGTTTTCCTTTCTTTGCTTGTACATTGTATTAGTTATGCTTCAAGTTATTCATTTTAGTAGGATTTGTGTATTAGATTTATATCATTTGTAAAAACCTTTTCTACTAACCCTCACCTTTGGAAAGCTTGGGAACCATGAATAAAAAAAAGAGGCGTACAATTTTTTTTTTCACTTTGATGCTCTAGCTACCTCTTGACATCCTGCGGGTGTTGAATGAATAGAATCGGGGATAGGAGCTATGCCTTTACTTCATCTACTACTGGATAATTTCTTGGTTGGTGGTTCAATAATTGTGCCTGGATCAACCTCAATTCATTATAGGGCATGAACTAGCATTGGCCCTAATATTCTAATGGCCGAGGTGGGGGTGCTAGATCTTATACTACTTATGAGACAAAAAAGTATTCTGTCTCTTTTGCTTCTAATGCCGCATACCCAATATGTATTCTTTTTTCCTTTCTTCAACCTAACAGGATGTTCCCACTAGCTATTCAATTTTCCAGCACTCGCAAAGCCCCCTATCAAGTCTTGTAAAGCCTGCCATATTTGTTTATGTGGTGTAAAGTCTGCCTCCTAGTAGACCCAGTCAAATGACTAACACCTCTTAAGCAGCAGCATGAAGAGAACACAACATGAATACCTGGGTGGGTGTACCTCTCATTAGGTATGTCTAGGGAGTCACTTGCATTTTCCCAAGGTAGCCTCACATTTCGCTACTATCTATAAGGATCATGTTTTTTTTGTGGACGGGATGCACTTTGGACAAGAAGCTTGGTAGACTTTGAATAGCAACAGATCCTTATAGATAGTAGGGAAATGAGAGTGGAGCGAGAGTGAATTGGGGTCAGATGGACTAAGAGATAAACAAATGGGTGTTGTTTCCTTCGATTTCAGTCAAACCATTGGGTCAACACGGTATGGAGTCAACTGACTATGCAACCAAATAATATTCTAGGTCAACTTATTTGTGCTACAGTACTGCCCGGGCTCCGTTGTCTTCTTTGCTTCTTTCTTTGCTAATGCAGATGCGACTAGTTTATATATAAGGGATTGGGGGTGAGGTGGAATATGGTATGCTTACTCAAATGTGTCTTAAACATTTGCTAGTTAGAATGCTCCTTCTTTTCCTCAGTCAACTTCTGGTTCTGAATTGATTGGATAAAATGTAGCTGGTCCTGTATCAACTAGACATGAAACTTTGGTCAGGGGGTAGCTCAATAATAGACTCTGAAATGGGCACAGGCAACTGATTCTATCAGCTTAGGGGGTTTCTCTATGAAGGAAGTGAAGCGAGGACTAGAACATGACATATTTTCCCATAGAATGGTGGGGGATTGGTAGAACATCACTGGATATAGAAGATTTAGACCATATGGACCAATACATCAGCACATTAGCCCCAGGAAAGACAATGACCAAATAATCAATCAGGGGCTCTCATCCTATAGAATGGTAGGGCCCTATAGAATATTAGGGCTTTCCTAGAGGGAGTGTTGGAGTCAAACTAGAAGTAACTATAATAGCCTTCCAAACAAACAATACAGAAAGGTAGGTCGGCTAGATAGGGCACTAATGAAGCAGGAAACCTAGATGTTGAGCCCTTCTATCTATAGTCAAAAGCATGATAAATAGCGAACTTCATATCTTAACCAACGCTCCCCGTTTCTTGTTCTCCTCTTTTTGAGAGTCTCGATCACATAAACTTCAATCCCCTCAAATATATTAATGCTTTCTTCCAATAACCATTTGTTTTAGGGCGGCTAGAACTCATTAATTCTCATGCCTAACTATAATTCCCTCCCTCCCTCTCCCTGATATAGAGGGATAGCCCTATTATTCTATGGCAAACCTGGGCCCCTACTATTCTATGTCTCCTTGATACAGATGTCGTTGAGGGAAATAACTATTTTTTTGTAGGACTAGCCCTACAATTTTATGGCGAACCTACCTGTTAGTTCCAACCGCTAGAAAACAAAAGTTGGATGGCCCGATGGAGAAGACTTTATTTTTATTCCTTCAAAAAAGTAGAGTAGTGTTTATCCTATGCAGGATTCTTTTACTATCCGCTGTTGTATCTGATGTCAAATGGGGTTTATCCGCTACAAAATAGGGGTTATCCACTACTGATGTTTGATTATTGGTTGCATTCTAAGGGCCCGGTTATTCAGATGTGAGGAATCCCTAGGCAAGACAATGACCAAACAATCAATCAGGGGACCTGATCCTATAGAATGGTAGGGCCCTATAGAATAGTAGGGCTTTCTTGGATGGAGTGTTGGAGTCCATCTAGAAGTAACTATAATATCCTTCCAAATGAACAATATAGAAAGGTAGGGCGGCTAGATAGGGCACTAATGAAGCTAAAAACCCAGATGCTGAGCCCTTCTATCTATAGTTTAAAGCATGGGAAATAGCAAACTTGGTATCTTAACCAGCGCTCCCCGTTTCTCGATCTCCTCTTCTAGAGAGCCTCTGTCACATAAACTTCAAGCCCCTCAAATATATTATTTATTTCTTCCAATAACTATTTTTGTTAGGGTGGCTAGAACTTGTTAATTCTCATGCCTAACTATAATTCCTTCCCTCCCTCTCCCTACTATAGAGGGCTAGCCCTAATATTCTATGGAAAACCTGGACCCCTACTATTCTATGGCTCCCTGATGCAGATGTCATTGAGGGAAATAACTATTTTGTTTGTAGGTGTAGACACCTAAAATTGACCAGGTGTATCTTAAGCATTCAAAATTGTAAATCTCAGCCAAATGCCTCAAATCTCATCTCAATGCATTAAAATGGATCAAACCAAATAGAAATTTATCAAGCAAAGTGGACAAAAATCAAATTAAATCAAAGGATTAAATAATCATGAAATCAAATAATTAAATTCAAGCCTAAAAGGGATTAATAAAATTATCCAATTGATTTTAATCAATAAATTGTACAGTATAAATCAAAAAGACTGAATCCAACCCATTCACCCTTACATGGCTAAATTAATTAAATGATTGAGTTATTTAATTCCTAATTTCTTTGAGGACAACCAACCAATTTTTCCTCCATTTGAAAGCACCTCAAATATTTTGACTTAACCAAAGCTTGATCATGATCAACTGACTCTACCCCCTACCTTTAGGAAATTGCTATAAATACAAGCCATTTTCTTTATGTTTGGAATCCAATAATTTCAAGAGCAAAGCATCCTTATTATAGGCATTTGGAGAGAATTTGAGAGCTTTTGAGAGTATTTCAGCATTTGTGTAGCATTTAGATTATCATCTTTAGAAGCATTTGTTGATCTAATAGTATATCTTGGAGCATTTTGAGCTAGATTAGAACATTGTTTATCATTTACTTCTCATTCTAGGATTGTCCATGGGAGAGATTAAGACAGAGAGCTTTCTTAACAAAGCTTAGATAGAGAACCATGAGATGTCATGGGTTTTAAAATTCAATTATTAGATTAAATAGAATTTTTCTTTCCATAGAGTTGTTGTTTCTAATCTTAATTTCATGAAGGTGTAATCATACACACACAAATGTCACCCACCATGGGGCTTTAAGCCTCATTTATAAATTTTAATCTTTATATTTTGTGTGTTTTGCATTATTCTTTGTGTTATTTTGCAAAAAAATAGGGGAAGAGCCACCTATGCAGTCATCAAAGCCGCCTGTGAACAATAAAGCGCCACCTATGGAGTTTCTTTTGTCTCCATCTTTCATTCTTTAGCCACTTGTTAGATAAAGTGTGCCACCTATTAACTTTCAAGAGCCACTTGTCAGCAAAAATTGGCCACATTTTATACTTCCTGTGCCACCTATTATTTTTATTTAGCCACCTGTTGATTGTTTTAAGCCACTTAGTAGGATTTAAAAGCTGCTTGGAAAGTTTCTATTTACACATAGTAACATTTAAATGCCACTTATTAGCTGTTAAATGTCGTGTAGGTCTTTCTACTTTAAATCAGGTTTTTAATCGTTTGCTCACTATTTTGACTCTCTATGTTTTTCTTTTCTGCAGATGAAAAATCATCCGAAAGAGAAGAAACTAGAGAAATGAGTCACGAGGCTTAGCAAAGAGGTGAGAATTAAGACTAAAAATGATAAACAAATACATACAGCTAAACTCTTAGAGAGTTTATTTGAGGAGGAACACTTATATGATCATTACATTAAAGTTTTTTTTGCTTACAAAGAAAAGTTTCCCACTCTTTAATTGATTTTCATGCCTAGTTATTTAAGCTTTGATTTGATAAAATTCTATTAAAAGAGCTTTAGGAGAGAAATTTTCATTTTAGATTTCTAAGTTTTCTTCACTTTGTCTCCATTTGTGTTGACTAACTTGTTGGAGGAGCTGGAGTGGGAATGATCGCCACTAGGTGAGTGGAAATAAGCCAAATTGATCAAAAATGTGCCTAGCCTTGCTAGCTTTGAAAATGAGGTATTTATCTTGACAAGCTTGCATTTATAAGATTGTGGCATTTCACTTAAATCTAGTAATTAGGAAAACCCTTTTAATTGTCTAAATTGAACAAGCATTAGGCATATGCTCTTCACTTTTCAAAGTGAATCAAAAAGCCAAACGTGCAAAGTCAATTAGTGCAACGAAAAGGATATGGAATTGAACCACAAATCTCATTTTTAAGAACCTCCTTGTCAAGAGGTTGAAAATGAAATTTTTTTTCTTGAGGTGTTTGAAACAAAGAAAGACAATTGGGATATGCTCTTCACTCTTTGAGTGAATAAGATTCCCAAACTTGTTGGACTAAGTTCAATTCTTTCTTTCCATATTCATGCTAGCTAAATAGAGCTTTAAAGGGCCTGCCTCTTGAGAATTGCCTTATGAGGATGGTGAGAAGGAATGACCCAAAGTGGGAGATATTTTATTTTACCGCGATGTCGTTTGACCCACTATAAATAAATGCACTTTACCTTAATCGAAAAGTGACTAAACCTTGTGCAAGCCATCCTCACTTGCTCTAGTAGTCCTTCAAGATTGTACAAAATTATACTTTCATGCATGTGGGAAGCCTGCAAGGGGGTAAAGGATCTTGACAAGATTTAGAACGAAACAAATTGAAAACCTTGATAAAATAGCAGACCTACCTTTGTAGATCCATTGTTAAAAGACAAATTTGTTTGACTCTAAGGTATACTGTTTGGAATAAATTCTTGTGCAAACTTGTAAAAACATCCAAGAACATACACTTTTAGTGTGGTTTTAGGGATATGGTACAACTTTGATGTGTGTGTTGAGCTTGTACTTTGTTTTCATGCAAGATTCTTTTT
Source organism: Thuja plicata (assembly GCA_018584345.1). Taxonomy (NCBI): domain Eukaryota; kingdom Viridiplantae; phylum Streptophyta; class Pinopsida; order Cupressales; family Cupressaceae; genus Thuja; species Thuja plicata. The sequence continues at coordinate 316,159 of MU226401.1, read as the reverse complement.
TGACAAATCTGATCAAAGCCTTTAAATTTTTAAATCCAGAAAACAAAAAAAAAAATTGATAAATTCAACTTTGATCACCGAAGCACCATGTACCAACATTTCAAAGCCACGTACAAACAATATTGGGGCACTTAAAAATCTTAAAACGCTGCTTGAAAACATTCAACATCCACATAAGCCACTAGAATGTGCCATGTGTCAACATTCTAAAACTGCCTATCAACAGGTAAACACCGCCTGCTAACTACAGAGCTCCATGTATAGGGATTCCAGTGACTACATATTAATGATAAAGGCTGCCTACACACAGGCAAGAGCCACCTAGAAACTAAAAAGGGTAAACAGTGGGTATATAGTGAGAGTTTGAAAATGAGAAAGTTCCATTTTTGGATATCCTTTTGAATGTTCTACTTCTGTGTATACTCAACTGTATCAGAATCTGCCATTATTGAGAATTTTGAAAAATTATCCATGGATTAATGACTTAAGTGAGTTAAAAATCTAGGATCTTCACTTGATATATGTTAATGTTAGTTTTTACTTGATCTCATCACATTAAGACTACCCTACAACTGGACGGATCTTATCTAAGGCAAGAGTGTTCTTTTCTGGGTGATCCTTTTAGTTCTTCAAGGCCCTTACAAGAACCCATCTAGAAAATAGAACCAAGAATGTATTTCCCATTTGGCCATATAGATCCTGATCAAATCAATCATGTAAACAAGGACTTGAACAACAATGGAGGGGGAAATTTTGATCCTAACAAAAAAGGATCCAACAAATTTACCAATGAGGGAGAAAACATTAACCCTAACAATCAAGGGTTGAACAATACCAACAATGGGGGAAACATTGACCCTAATGATGAAGAGTTAACTTTAAAAAAGGTTAATGAAGCTATGCAAAGCCCTTTCTTCATGAAACTTATGGAAAAAGTGTTGGAAAAAGACAAGGAGAAGTACTTCTTAGACCTAGCACAAATGGGTCTCAAACTTCCACACGATTATGATGTCACCAAACTCAAACAAGAAGAAGTTGATGCTGATCCCATTGACATCATGAACAAGCAATTCCAACTTTTCCAAATGTAATTGGACACGATAAAACAAAGTGGGGCTCCTAAACCCTTTTCTATCGAATCTTTGTGTCCATTTCCATTTGATAAGTCTTTAATCATGATCCCATTTCCAACAAATGTTATTTATCCTAAATAAGATAAATATGAAGGAACATCTAATCCTCAAGATCACTTAAGGGAATTTTTTGCCTTAAGTCTAGAGTTCATGCATGACACAACTTACCTTATGAGGTTATTCCCTATAAGTTTGGGAGGTATGGCAATGGACTAGTTTTCAAAGTTACCCTCTGGTAATCAAACCTTTGAGGAATTGGCCTCTAAGTTTTTAACTCACTATTCCTATAACATCAAACATGAGGTTACAATTCTTAATCTATGTAACACCAAACAAAGAGAAGGAGAGGGATTCCTGCTTTTCCTACAATGATGGAGAGCAATATTTGCTAGATACCCTCGAAGTTTACTCGAAAAGGAGAAGATGGATATTTTTATCAATAGCTTGAATAATGAAATCAACTATTGATTAAGACTACAATGTCCTATGTCATTTCAAGACCTAATTGAGAATGGGGTGACAATGGAAGAGGTATTGATAAAAAGTGGAGAAATCAAACTTTACAAAGATAACAAGAATACTAACAACAACAATACCTCTAACACTAATCAAAATCAAAATTCCCCCAACAACAACAACCAATTTTGGATAAAGAATAACAACAATAAAGGAGTGGTTAATAATGGAGTGGTAGAGGCTAACAATTTAAAGGCTACCCTTTTCAATCTCACTCAAAACTCAGTTCAAGCCAATAATGTGAATCAAGCACCCAAAGTGCCCTTTAACAACAACAAAACTAATAACAACTTTGGGAATAATCAAGGGACTTACAACCCTAAACCTTTCTTTGCACCTACACCAAAAAGGACATTCACTAATTTGGGTGAACCATTGGAGAATGCATTAAGGGCACTTATTGAAAATAAAATTATTGACTTACCAGTGGCTCAACCATATGAACCTCAAATCAAGCCGAATTGGTGGAGTGAGAATAGCCATTGTGAGTATCATCAAAATAAGGGACATAAGACCAATGATTGCATGCATCTCAGACATGTGGTACTAGATCTCATAGACAATGGTGTGATAAAAGTGGATGGCCCTCAAACTAATGAAGATAATACAACCTTTAAAAATCCTTTCTATAAACATGAAAAAGGAGAATCTTCCAATTCAAACAATGGAGGAAATAGTATGAATAATGCAAGAGGCAATCATAATGTTAACTTTTCTCATACTTATGACAATACTATCGATGTTGTTGTGATCAAAGATCAACCTATTCAAGGGTCCACTAATGCCATTACAAGGGGGAAAGCCTCAAAGGTTACCCTACAAGGGGGTACTCCTATTACTATTGGCCCTAAAACACCAACTATTTCGGCTAAACAAAAACCACCCACAACAAAGCCTTATAGTTTGGTAGATGGTGGAGCTTTTCTTAATATTTGCACCCTAAACCTTGTCAAATCATTAGGGTTAACCGAGTCTTCCATTGATCCTAAAAAGAAAATCTTTATTAAGGCTTATGATGAGGATGAGAGATCTTCAAAGGGTATGATCATTCTACCAATTCAAGTGGGACCTATCATTCTACCATATGTCAGGTTCTTGATAAGAAATTTACCTACAACATCTTACTAGGGAGGCCATGGATACATGAAATGCAAGTGGTACCTTCTACATATCACCAATGCATAAAATTTCCATACATGGGGGAAGAGATCACGAGTGGAAGAGATTCAAATCCTTTCCAATATTGCAATGCTTTAAAGTGAAGTCATGAATTTTATATTCCTCATAATAGGGAAAGAGTCATCCCTGATATTACCATGGAAGAAGCCAAGGAAGAAAGTCCAAAACCAACAGCAAATGTCACATCAACTTCTAACCCTATTAAAAATAACTCAACTACATCGACTAAGGGAAAAGAAAAGATGAGTTATGAGGGTTCAGATTCAAAGGATAATTCAGTTTAGACTTCCACATTGAGAATGGAAACTTCAAAACCCACTAAGGAGGAAAGGGACCAAACTAAGAAAGATCATTATGAAAAGATGAGTGACCTAATGAATCAATTTGAGAAACAATGCAAAATTAACTCAAAAGGGG
>MU226401.1:293144-309839 GCA_018584345.1 Thuja plicata | reverse complement strand
AAATGATTGAGTTATTTAATTCCTAATTTCTTTGAGACAACCAACCAACTTTCCCTCCATTTGAGAACACCTCAAAGCTTTTGACTTAACCAAAGTTTGATCATGATCAACTCACTCTACCCCCTACACTTGGGAAAATGCTATAAATACAAGCCATTTCCTTTGTGTTTGGGATCCAATAATTTCAAGAGAAAAGCATCCTTATTATAGGCATTTGGAGAGCATTTGAGAGCTTTTGATCACATTTCAGCATTTGCATAGCATTTTTAGAATATCATGTTTAAGAGCATTTGTTGTTTTATAACACATCATGGAGAATTTTGAGCATTGTTTATCATTTATTTCTCATTCTAGGATTGTCCTTGGGAGAGATTAAGACTGAGAGATCTCTTAACAAACCTTAGATAGAGAACCATGAGATGATATGGGTTTTAAACTTCAATTCTTAGATTAAATAGCATTTTCTTTCCATAGAATTGTTGCTTATTATCCTAATTTCATGCAGGTGTTAATCTTACACACACAAATGGCGCCCACTGTGGGGCTTTAAGCCTCTTTTCTAACATTTAATCTTAATATTTTGTGTGTTTTTCTTTGTTCTTTGTGCTATTTTGCAGGAAAATAGGTGAAGAGCCGCCTATGCAATATTCAGAGCCTCCCGTGAACAATAAAATGCCACCTACAAAGTTTCTTTCATCTCCATCTTTCGTTCTTCAGCCGCGTGCTAGATAAAGTGTGCCGCCTGCTAGAAAAAGTGTGCCACCTACTAATTTTCAAGAGCCGCTTTCCAGCAACCTTTGGCTGCCTCTTATACTTTTCATGCTGCTTGTTAATTTTGTTTAGCCACCTGCCAATTGTTTTAAGCCGCTTAGTAGGATTTAAAAGTCGCTTAGAAATTTTCTATTTACGCGTAGCAACATTTAAATTCCACCTTTTAGATGTTAAATGTTGCATAAATGTTTCTGCTTTAAATTAGGTTTTTATTGATTTGCTCACTATTTTGACTCTTTGTGTTTTTCTGTCCTGCAGATGCAAAATCACCCAAAGGTGCAGAAAGCAGAGAAACAAGTCACAAGGCTTAGCAAAGATGTGAGAAGTAAGGTTAAAAATGACAAACAAATACATGCAGCCAATATTTTAGAGAGTCTATTTGAGGAGGAACACTTATATGATCACTACATTAAAGTGTTTTTTTCTTACAAGAGAAAATTTCCCACTCTTTAATTAATTTTCATGCCTACTTATTTAAGCTTTGATTTAATAAGATTTTCATTAAAAGAGATTTTAGGAGGGAATTTGTCTTTTTAGTTTTCCAATTTTTCTTCACTTTGTCTCTCTCTATGTTGACTAACTTTTTGGAGGAGCCAGAGTGGGAACCATCGCCACTCGGTGAGTGCAAATAAGCCAAATCACTCAAAAATGCACCTAGCCTTGCTAGCTTCGAAAACTAGGTATTTATCTAATCAAGCTTGCATTGCTTAACTTGTGGAAAATTCTTTAAATCTAGCATAATTAGGGACACCCTACTATTTTCCATTCAAATGAGACATTAGGTATATGCTCTCAACTCTTTGAAGTTGATCAAAAAGCCAAAAGTGTCAAGTTTGGGTGGTAGAAAGAAAAGGAAGATTAATTGAACCACACATTTCCTTTTTAAAGAACCTCCTTGTCAAGAGGTTGAAATTTTTTTTTTTTTGCTTGAGGTGTTTGGAACAAAGAAAGACAATAGGGATATGCTCTTCACTCTTTGAGTGAATTAGATTCCCAAACTTTTTGGACTGAGTTCACTTCTTGCTTTCCATATTCATGCTAGCTAAATAGATCTTTAAAGGGCCTACCTCCCGAGAATTGCCTTACGAGGACGGTGAGTGGGAACGACCCAAAGTGGGAGATATTTGCTTTTACCATGATGTTTTCTGACCCACTATAAATAAATGCACTTTACCTTAATCGGAAAGTGACTAAACCTTGTGCAAGCCATCCTCACTTCCTCGAGTAGTCCTTCGGGATTGCACAAAATTGTGCTTTCATGCGTGTGGGAAGCCCGCAAGGGGGTAAAGGATCTTGACAAGATTTAGAGTGGAAAGGATTGAAAACCTGCATAAAATAGCAAACCTACCTTTGTAGAGCCATTGTTAAAAGACAAATTTGTTTGACTCTAAGGTAGAGTGTTTGGAATAAATTCTTGTGCAAACCTATAAAAACATCCGAGAACATACACTTTTAGTGTGGTTTTAGGGATATGGTACAACTTTGATGTGTGTGTTCAGTTTGTACTCTATTTTCATGCAAGATTCTTTTCTTACAAATCTGATCAAAGCCATTAAATTTTTTAACCCAGAAAATACAAAAAAATTGATAAAACCAACTTTGATCAGCAAAGCGCCATGTACCATCATTTCAAAGCCACATACGAACAAAACTAGGCCGCTTACAAATCTTAAAATGCCACATGAAATCATTCAATAGCCACATAAGCCACTGGAAAGTGCCGCGTATAAACATTTTAAAATATCCTATCAATAGGAAAATACCGCTTGCTAACTGCAGAGCACCATGTACAGTGATTCCAACGACAAATTATCAATTATAAAAGGCTGCCTACACGCAGGCAAGTGCCACCCAGAAACAAAAAGGGGCAAACAGTGGGTACATGCCAAGGGGTTGAAAATAAGAAAATTTCATTTTTGGATACCCTTTTGGATGTTTTACCTCTGTGAATACTTAACTAGATCAGAATCTACCATTATTGGGAATTTTGCAAATTTATCCACGCATTGATCACTTCAGTGAGTTAAAAACCTACGATCTTCAGTTTTTACTCGATCCCATTATATTAAGACTACCCTACAACTAGATGGATCTTATCTAAGGAAAGAGTCTCCTTTTCTGGGTGATCCTTTTTCTTCAAGGCCCTTACAAGAACCCATCAAGGAAACAAAACCAAGGATATCTTTTCCATTTGGCCATATCGATCCCGATCAAATTAACCATGTAAACAAGGATATGAACAATCAGGGAAATGTTGATCCTAACAACAAAGGATCCAACAAAAATACCAATGGAGGAGCAAACATGGACCCTAACAATCAAGGGACGAACAATAACAATAATGGGGGCAACATTGACCCTAATGATGAGGAGTTAACCGATGAAAAGGTTAATCAAGCTATGCAAATCCCTTTCTTCATGAAACTTGTGGAAAAAGTGTTGGAAAAAGATAAGAAGAAGTACTTCTTAGACCTAGCACAAACGGGTCTCAAACTTTCACAGGATTATGATGTCACCAAACCCAAACAAGAAGAAGCTGAGGCTAATCCCATTGACATCATGAACAAGGAAATCCAAATTTTATAGATGTAATTGGACATGATAAAATAGAGTGGGTCTCCTAAACCCTTTTCTATTGAAGCTTTGTGTCCATTTCCATTTGATAAGTCTTTAATCATGATCCCATTTCCAAAAAATGTGATTTATCCTAAATATTACAAATATGAAGGAACATCTGATACTCAAGATCACTTAAGGGAATTTTGTGCCCTAAGTCTAGAGTTCATGCATGACACAACTTACCTTATGAGGTTATTCCCTAAAAGTTTGGGAGGTATGGCAATGGAGTGGTTTTCAAAGTTACCCTTCGGCATTCAAAATTTTGAGGAATTGGCCTCTAAGTTTGTAACTCACTATTCATATAACATCAAACATGAGGTTACAATGCTTAATCTATGAAACACCAAACAAAGAGAAGGAGAGGGATTCCTAGTTTTCCTACAATGATGGAGAGCGGTATTTGCTAGGTACCCTCAGCGTGTACCCAAAAAGGAAAAGATGGATATTTTTGTAAATAGCTTGAATCATGAAATGAACTATTGATTAAGGATACAATGTCCTAGATCATTCCAAGACCTAATTGAGAATGGGGTGACAATGGAAGAGGTATTGATAAAAAGTGGAGAAATCAAACTTTACAAAGATAACAAGAATAACAACAACAACAATACCTCCAACACTAATCAAAATCAAAATTCCAACAACAACAACCAATTTTGGACAAATAATAACAACAATAAAGGAGTGGTAGAGGCTAAAACTTTAAAAGGCTACCCCCTTTAATCTCACTCAAAACTCAGTTCAAGACAATAATGTGAACCAAGCACCCAAAGTGCCCTTTAACAGCAACAAAACTAACAACAACTTTGGGAATAATCAAGGGACTTACAAGCCTAAACTTTTCTTTACACCTACACCCAAAAGGACATTCACTAATTTGGGTGAGCCATTGGAGAATGAATTAAGGACACTTATTGCAAATAAACTTATTGACTTACCAGTGGCACAACCATATGAACCTCAAATGTGGCTGAATTGGTGGAGTGAGAATAACCATTATGAGTATCATCGAAATAGAGGACATAAGACCAATGATTGCATGCATCTTAGGCATGTGGTACAAGATCTCATAGAAAATGGTGTGATAAAAGTGGATGGCCCTCAAACTAATGAAGATCACACAACCTTTAAAACTCCTTTCTATAAGCATGAAAAAGGAGAATCTTCCAATTCAAACAATAGAGGAAACAATGCGAATAATGCAAGAGGCAGTCATAATGTTAACTTTGCTCATACTTATGACAATACTATCAATGTTGTTGTGATCAAAGATAAACCTATTCAAGGGTCCACTAATTCCATCACAAGGGGGCAAGCCTCAAAGGTTACCCTACAAGGGGGTACTCCTATTACTATTGGCCCTAAAACACCAACTATTTTTGCTAAACAAACACCACCCACAAAAAAGCCTTATAGTTTGGTGGATCAATTACAAAAGACTCCAGCAAAAATATCAATTTTGGAGTTGTTGAAATTATCTCCTAATCACAAGGAGATCCTAGAAAAATCCTTGTGTGAAACTACTGTTCCTATAAACCTGGAGGAAGACAAATTTTAGAACATGGTAGGGCATCTCATAGCCCCTCATTGTCTTTCCTTTTTAGAGCAAGATGACATGTCTATCACACATCCTCAAAACTTACTCTTGCATATAGAGGTATTAATCTAAAGACATAAGGTCAAGAGAGTTCTCATAGATGGTGGAGCTGGTCTTAATATTTGCACTCTAAACCTTTTCAAGTCATTAGGGTTATCTGAGTCTTCCATTGATCCAAAGAAGCAAATCACTATTAAGGCTTATGATGAGGAGGAAATATCTTTAAAGGGTATTTTCATTCTACCAATTCAAGTGGGACCTATCAAAAATGATACCATATGTTAGGTGCTTGATATGAAATTTACCTCCAATATCTTACTAGGAAGGCCATGGATACATGAAATGCAAGCAGTACCTTCTACATATCACCAATGCATAAAATTTCCATACATGGGGGAGGCGATCACGATTGGAGGAAATTAAAATCCTTTCCAATATTGCAATGCTTTAAAGCCAAGTCATGAATTATATATTCCTCATAATAGGGAAAGATTCATCCCTGATATTACCATGGAAGAAGCCAAAGATGAAAGTCCAAACCCAACATCAATTGTACATCAACTTCCAACCCTATTCAAACTAACTCAACTACACCAACTAAGGGAGAAGAAAAGATGAGTTATGAGAATTTAGATTCAAAGGATAATCTATTTCAGACTTCAACATTGAGAATGGAAACTTCTAAACCCACTAAGGAGGAAAGAGAACAAACTAAGAAAGATCATTATGAAAAGATGAGTAACCTAATGAATCAATTTGAGAAAAAATGCAAAATTAACTCAAAAGGGGTAGGGGAATATTCTGTTTCCCTATTTGATCTACCTACATCTCCAAGGACACATGGGAAGCCATCCAGAGATCATCAAACTCATAAATACAATTCTCATTTTGTAAGGGAATGTGAAAAACAAGAAATGGACAAAGAAGATAACGAGGTATTATAATGGCTTTATAAAGAACATGACAATTCAGCTAATTTTAATGAAAGGGTGCAACATATCAATATCCAAACTGATCAATGTGGAAAAGGATTTGATATCATGGAAAAAATTGGGTATAAGGGAAGAGGACCCTTAGGAGTTCAAAATAGAGGGTTTTTAGAACCTATTGAACTAGTTTTGAGAGAAAAAGAAGAGAAAGTCGGCATAGGTTTTCAACATAAAGGAGAAAGTTCAAGTCCCATGCATGATTTTCATGCACATATCCATATGGTAGGTTCTAACAGTGAAGATGATTCTAGGGATTATGAGTGGGATTCCTTGTCTAAAGAATATTTTCATGACATAGAGGTTGATACCATTCACACTTATGTAACTCCTCCTAAAGTTGAGCATCAAGAACATGTAACTCAAAGTTTAAGTTCAGCTGAAACATCAAGTGAACCTCAACAAGTTAGTGTAGAAAAAGAACCTCTTTTCACTCAATGGGTAGGCGAACCTTGGGTACCTTTGTGGGTGGGAGATTCTAACCTATTTTTTAATCCACATGCTTTCTTTCCCATAGAAATCTTAGAGGACTCTAATGAAGAGGATTTTGATCCTTCTTCCATGGACCATCTTGAAGAAGCACATGTCATAGACCATGATCATACAATGTATGAACCATCAAATGAAGTCATGTCCTTAACTCCTTTAAATGAAAACCCATCCAGTGAATTATTTTCCTTAATAATCTCGAACTTATCGATTGGGATCTTTTCGAGCCAAATGACTTACTCTACTTCCCAAATGACAATGCAATGGCCTTATACCTCAATGCGGTTGAACCCAATTCTTCCACCAACAAATTTACTCTAGACATGATGATAAGGGAAGGTTTTCAACCTCTTAATACAAAAAATGAAGAGAAAATATACAAAAAAAATTAGAAGGTCTAGCGGTGAAAACCACCATGTGGCAGTGCTAGACCCAAAAAAAGTAAAAATAAAGGATGTTTCCGAAGGTGAAAACCCAACTATGGAACCTAAGGGAGAGAGGTTGGACACCTTACCTACTCATGAAGATAAAAGGTCACCTATACTTATTGAACCCATAGAAAAGGTTAACATTGCAACTAAAGAGGATCCTAAATTCATTCACTTGACAACATCTTTGAGTCCTTTGGAGAGAGAATAATTCATTGCATTCTTTAAGGAAAAACAAATCAACTTTGCATGGTCATATGCTGATATGCCCAGATTAGATCCAAGTTTCATAATGCATCATTTAAATGTGAAACCAGAGGTTAAGCCCATCAAGCAGGCGTTGAGAAAAATGCATCCACATGTATCCCTTTTAGTTAAAGCAGAATTGGAGAAATTACTAAAAGCAGGATTCATAAGAGTAATAGCATATGCTGAATGGATCTCCAACATTTTACCGGTTACCAAACATGATAAAACCATAAGAGTTTGAACATATTTTAGAGATTTAAACCTTGCTTGTCCAAAAGATGACTTTCCATTACCTAGCATTGATGCTATTGTGGATCTCACTGCGGATCATTCTATGTTTTCAGTTATGGATGGATTTAGTGGGTATAGTCAAGTTTGGATTGCACTTGAGGATCAAGAGAAGACAACCTTTACATGTCCATGGAGTACTTTTTGTTGGAATATAATGCCCTTCGGTCTCAAAAATGTTGGAGCCACTTATCAAAGAGAAATGACTACCATTTTCCATGACATGATGCATACCTTTATGGAAGATTATGTGGATGACATTCTAGCTAAGTCACATAAAAGAAAAGATCATTTATCCATACTTGAAAATATTTTTACAAGGTTATAACATTTCAAAGTAAGACTCAACCCAAAGAAATGTGCTTTTGGGGTACAATCTGGAAAAATCCTAGGATACATTGTTTCAGCAAAAGGCATTAAATTAGATCCTGAAAAGGTACAAGAAGTAATGGACATGGAAATTCCAAAGAATATTAGTCAAATTAGGTCACTTCAAGGAAGGCTTCAATCTATAAGAAGGTTCATTTCTCAATTGGTAGAAAAATGTTGTTCTTTCACCAGATTACTACATAAAGACACCATCTTCACATGGGATGAGGAGTGTGATAAATCCTTTACATTGTTGAAAACATACTTAATGAATCCACCTATCTTGATGTCAACTATTCAAGGAAAATGTTTGTTTCTCTATATTTCAGCAACAAAAGGATCTTTAGGAGTCTTATTGGCACAAGAGGATGATGAAGGAAAATAAATAGCTATCTACTACCTAAGTAGAACATTGATCAAATATGAGTTAAACTATAGCTTCATGGAAAGGGCTTGCCTAGCAGTGATATTTGCCTCTCAAAAGTTAAGACATTATATGTTGTTGCATAAGGTGAAGCTCATAGCCAAAATCAATCCCTTAAAATACTTACTTAGCAAAACAGCTTTAACTAGAAGGTTTGCAAAGTGGGTCATGGTACTTAGTGAATTTTACATTGAATATATTGATAGGAAAGAAATCAAAGGTCAAGTTATAGCCGATCAATTGGCTAAATATCCTCAAGAATCTACACATCCTATACAAGTGGAATTCCTAGATTCTGAAATTATGAATGTAGAAGCTAAGACATGGAATTTATACTTTGATGGATCTTATACCAAAAATGGTAGTGGAGTAGGCATTCTTTTGATTACACCATAATGTTACACAACCCCAAAATCTTACAAGTTATTGTTCCCTTGCACCAATAATATAGCAGAGTATGAATATTTGGTCATAGGAATCAAGATGGCCTTGGACTAGAATGTCATAGAATTACAAGTAAATGGGGACTCTCAATTAGTCATTAATCAAGTTAATGATGAATATAATCCTAAGGATGAACAACTGATGCCTTACAAAAAAATTGGTGGATGATTCAAAAAAGTACTTTGCTTTGATTAATTTTGAACAAATTTTAAGAGACAAGAATAGAGCAGCGGATGCAATGGCTACTTTGGCATCTTTACTTCAAATGCCCAATCAAAATGAAAAGTATGAGTTCTTGGTGGAAGAATTGGTTAAACCAACATTTGACCTACCTGATACCCAAAATATTTCCCTTTTAAATGAACATGACTCACCATGGTATGGACCCATCTATGCCTACCTAAAAGACCAAACCCTACCTATAGACCAAACCTGTGCTCAAAAGCGAAATTTCATAAGACTAGTTGCCCGTTATACCATCCTTTCTGACACATTGTACCGTAAAGGTCTTGACGAAACACTCCTTAGATGTCTAGAGGAAGATGAATCCAAATAAACTTTAAAAGACATCCACGAGGGGATTTGTGGGTTACATTCGAGTGGTTTAAACCTAGCTAAAAAAATCCTACGTATGGGGTACTTTTGGAAAACCTTAAAAAGAGATGCTTGTTAATATGTCAAAGTTTGTGCAAAATGTCAATACCATGAAGATCTGATCCATGCACCAGCACAAGAATTACACCCTTTTGTCACACCATGGCCATTCTATCAATGGGGCTTTTATTTAATTGGCATGATTTATCCACCCTCTTCAAATGGACACAAGTATGTAATCACGGCAATAGAGTACTTCACTAAATGGGTTGAGGCTGTCCCTTTATCAACTGCAACAGGGAAGCAAATTTTCATGTTTATCCTAAATCATATCATTTTCAGATATGGCATTCATCACACCATCATCACGGATAATGGAAAATAGTTTAAGAACAAATATGTTGATGAAATTTGTGACAAATTCCATATTACACATCACTCTTCTTCCATTTACTATCCCCAAGGTAATGGACAAGCATAAGCTACCAAAAAGAACATCCTTAAAATTCTTAAGTGATCTGTTGGCAAATTAGGAAAGGATTGGCATCTTCAAATCAATCCAACATTGTGGGCCTATAGGACTAGTATTCAAACCCCAAAAGGAGCTACACCTTTTTCATTGGTTTATGGGGCCAAAGCTGTTCTACCTTTAGAAGTTGAAATACCATCCCTAAGAGTCTCATTACAGGGATTAATAACGGATGAGGATTATAGAGTTGCATGCCTTCAACAATTGGAATTGTTGGAGGAACATCAAACTCAAGCCTGTGATCATTTGAAAGTGTATCAGAATCTAATTTCAAGGAACTATCAGAAGCATATCAAACCAAGAACCTTTCAAGTAGGAGATCTAGTATTCAGAGAAAATCCAAAAACTCAGGCTGATAGAGAAAATAAAGGAAAGTGGGAAGCAAATTGGCTTGGTCCTTTTGTCATTGTTTCTTCATTTGGAATGGGAACCTACAAATTGGCCGATTGTGATGGTGATGAATTGCAAGAACCTATCAATAGCATTCATCATAAGAGGTTCCACACCTGATTTAGAAGAATGAGTATTGAATGAAAGAGTATAAGCTGAGAGTATCAGATGAGTCAGCATCACCTTTTTACATGGAAAAATTCAAAAATACCAAAAAAATGAGAAAAGATCAAAATACAAAAAAAGAAAAAAGTTCAAAAGCCAAAAAAATTTGAAAAAGGGAAAAAAGTGCCTTGGTGAAAACCTAGCAATAGGCACCATTGGTAGAAAAAAAAATTGAAAAAGTGAAAAAGAGCAATAATCCTAAGAGGTGAAAACCTAGAAATAGGCGCCTTTTGTCCCTTAGGTATTTCTTGGTTGCATTTGTACATATTGCGTTTCATCATCTCACTTGTCCATATCCTCATTGCATCTATCATTTGTGTATCGTCCTAATGAATTCTCAGAGTGACATTTTTTTCGCATTCTAGGTTCAATTTCCCTAAGTTTCACATTGGTCACATTTATCACTTAGCGGCACGCATTATAAATTTTGGTACCAAATAGATTTAATAGTGCAACATTTTGGTCACACATTAGTAGCGTACTTTCAGATTCAGAAGAGAGATTTTTGGAACCTTTGATGAATATCATTGTTCAAACCTAAATAGTTCGATTGCATAACATGATCCTTGAGTTTCATTGACTTATTTTATCAGGATTAAAAATTGATACACCCTAAATGATCAGATTGTCTGGAATTCTTACTTGAAAATCTTGATATATTTCACAAACACTTGGAAAATTTTGATAATTTTTTCATTGACCTTTTTCGATTCATGATATTTTTATCTAATCAATGATGTTTTGAATAGATTGGCAATGATAGAGACATGTTGTTTTCTTAAGCTTCTGAGTGACTGTTTTGAGGAAGATACTTTAACTTTTGTGAATTAGTCTAAGGACATGGTCATAAAATAACTATCAAGGACATTCATATAGGAAGAAGGGTTAACCTTTGTTTGTTCATGCAAAAGGATACCTTGGCTATTTATATTTTCCATATCTTAATACCAACATCCACTTGCAACATTGAATCCGATTAAACCGGTATACATACTTCCATAGTTGGTCATTCAACTAGTGACAGTTATACTTGGTTTTGTAGAAGGGGTTACCACATGAGAGAAAGTCATATTCATATTCTTATGGTCACAGTGGCACCAGTAAGGATTGTATCGACTCCTAGTTCCACAACGCTCTATGATGAAAATATATCTCATTTTGCATTTCTTTCACAAACCTCAAGGACAATTAGCTCCATTACATCTTCATGTTAGATTAATTGCATCTTCATGTTAGATTAATTTCATCTTCATGTTAGATTTAATTGCATCTCCAAGTTAGTTTAAAATGGCTTGTCTTTGTAGCACTTTTCCAAGAACAAGGGGGGGATTTAAAGTTGACAACATTTCATCAATTTCATGGTTTCAAGTCATCAATATGAGATTATCCTTTGCATTCATCATCATTAATCATTATTCATTATATATACATATCAAGAGAAAAAAAGAAAAAAGAAAAGAAACATTATTCATTATTCATTTATCCACATCATTTAGAATTGCATATCAAAAATTAAATTGCATACATCCAAAAAATCAAAAAGATAGTTGCATTCATTTATCATTGCACTAAGTATTGCATCCATTGCATTGCATAAAACTATACATCACGATTAAATCAGAAAAACATATAGAACTAAATTGCATTAACATCATTTGCATCCATTTACCTATGTCCTCCTCTAAGACATTGCATCCATAGCATAATAGAAATAAATGCATCATAGAAACATGTAGATATGCATAAAAGGGAATCTTATAACAACATCATCAAAGGAGGAATCAAAAATCATCATAGATTAATGTCCATCATCAATGTCTAAAACCCAAATTAGTACATCAAAGGTACATCAAAAAATGATCCATACATCAAAGTCTCGATCAAAAATACATATGATACATCATCAATGCTATATCAAGATATCATAAATCTATCTCATGACCCAGCAGGGGCACCTGATCCATCTCCGGCTATACCTGTACTTGAACCCCCTACACCATCAAGATCCCTATCACATGGTCTATCTTGTGTACTGGGAGGTGCCTGACTAGTGCTCACACTGGTAGGTAACTAAGCTAAAGTAGTCAGAAACTATTGCAACATAGTAGAAACCTGATCTAATCGAACAGTCACTGCAGTCATCCCTACCTATAAACCACAAACATCCTACACTAAGTCATCCACAATGGGAGTAACTGGAGGTGCCTATGATGCTGGAGGAGCCTAAGGTTCCTATGGCGCTAATGGTACCTATGGTATCACCAGTGTCGTGCTACTCTATGGATCAACCTGAGGAATCTGTCCATGTACTAGAACTTGTCTGGCCACCTGGACACATCTATGTCTCTGCCTAGACTAATTTGCACCAACTCTAACATGAGCCTATATCTAAGGTACCTGTGCCTATGCTAATCTCTGTCTCAGCTTCCTAAATCCACCATCTTGGCCTCTAACATGTCCACCTCTCATCTGAGGTCCAGCAGCTCTCTGTACGTGAGGATCCCTAGGTGTCCTCTGAACCCTCTTTCTCTAAGGTCTCCTGCCATCATCACCATCATCCACATCATCTCCATCATCATCTGAAATCTCATCCACATTAGGAATAGGCTCTACTAGATCTATAAATTGGACAAAGCGATGTCGCATAAACCACTCTTGATACTCGGCTGACATGCATGCATCTGAAACATATGTCATCATATCCCACATCACATAGCCCAGCTGATCAATCTGTAAACAAGCTAATTGATAGTCCACCTGTGCTCCCCACATTGATCACTCAGCCTGTACCCTAGCATAGAGTGCCATAACCTAAGGCATGTCCTGAACCTGACCCTACTAATGGAGTAATCTCCCAAAGAAAAATCTCTCAATAGCTAGTGGTGATCGGATGATCATCCACCAAGGAGAAAACATGTATTGCAGCTCATCATTGTCCTCTTTCCAACTATCACAAAGCAGATATGGCCTCCATATGACCTGATCTATATCATCAATAGTCCGTCTCTAAAATTTAACCTTGCCCAGACAATGCTGGACAACTATGCCATCATACAAAAATGCATACAGATACCCTTGGGTCTGCACTCATGCTGAAACTGGTCTCGTAATAGGGATATGCTCCCAAGTCCACAACTGTAATAACATTGCACCTACAAAAAGAGCTACACTGTGCCTATAAACAACCTCATGCAAATCATGGTATAACTACGCTAATACGCAAGAACCCCAATCAAATCTTCAAGGATGTGCAATCAAATCCTCCAATATCTGGCCCCATCTGACCGCAAAGCCACGTCCTCTCCTATCTGGAAGAATTAATCCTCCAATCACCACTCTTAACAATGCTGGAATAGTAGGAAAAGAGGAAAATTATGCCCAAGTAATAAAATCATCATCAATGGTGTTATCTCCAAACACCCATCTTCATACACTCCTATCATACACTGAATCATAATACACCCACTCTGCATGAGTTGGGATCCTCAATAATCTGTACACATCCTCAAATGTGATAGTCATCTTGCCGAGGGGTAGATGGAATGTATTATGGTCAGAGTGCCATCGCTCTGCCATAGCTATCAAAAGACCTTAGTTCAGCTAAATCTGAGGGAGATCTAGAAGAAAACTGAGACCACATGTCTCGATAGTCCACCACTCAGGCACCGTAAGCTCATTAACTAAATCAAAATTCCAAGATGCTACACCCTATATCCACAACTTACGGTGTATTCCTAAATTTTTGAAACAAAGTGAATCATATTAGTCTTTTTATTGGTGGATCATTCTAAGTTAATCAAACACATTAAACCTATCCTTGCTCTATTTTGAGCCCATCAAATTATTGCTCCTAACCTCTAGATCTTGAGACACAAGGAAAATTTGTAATCATTTTAATCAATCTGATTGACATATCAAACATTCATCAATATGAATTTTCTAATATCCTAAACACTAAGTGACATTCTAAATGTACATTTTCTAGCTTGGAATTCAATTGAGTTATCTGGACGATCGATCGAAAGGACTTCATCTATTTTCTATCTCAGTTTTCAAACTTCAAGGTAGGAAGCACTTCAATAAGTGTACGTGGCTTTTCAAGCCCCGCGACATTTAAATCATTACACGCAGCACTTTAATCATCAGAGGCTGTGCTTTGCTAAGCAGGCAACCTTTTAAAGTCCTACGTGACTTTTTAAGAATCCTAAGTGACCTTTAAAACATAGGGTTTCCTAGGCAGCTTTTGGCTATTTGGGTTGCAATTTTTCCCTAATTCTTAGGTGGCTAAGAATTGCTCCTACGTGGATTTTCAGCGTGTGGAGGTGGCTTTTCCGATCCCTAAGTGGCGCTTTAACTACCCTACATGGCTTTTCACTAATTTCTACCTAGAAAGCATTAAAAATATGTATTAAATGCTATTTAAAGAGCAATAAATGCACTAGGAAGGTTCGAACCACTCACCGGAGGCCCGTAGTTAGGAGGTCTCTGATATTGGTGCACTCACTCAAACCTATGCTCTCGAATGGGGATCACCATCGCTGTCAATTGTAAGAGGATCAGAGAAAAATCTCAATAGTGAAAAGTGAAAATGAATAGTAACTTTGGGTTTTTCAACTTATTTAAGCTATTTTACCCTAATTTTGTGAGATTTTTGACCCAGTCAAACCAAATATGTATATTTTGCACACTAGGGCATTTTTTTGACATCTTTCAACATCATTGTTTATCAAAAATGCAATCATCTTGGATCTATTCTATCAACAGTGTTCATCAAATTTTTCACCATTTAAGATCAATATACTTTCATTTTTGAGGGGGCATCATCATATCATCCAACAGGGATTCTGCATCATATCTTATATCAAATTTGGGGCATTAAAAATTCAAAATTTATTAGTGGGGCATCAAATCAAGTTTCAAATCAGAGTTTCAAATCAGGGTTTCAAATTAGAGCATCAATCAGAGTTTCAAAATCAGAGTTTCAAATTAGGGTTTCACATCAGGGTTTTGTATAAGAGTTTCAAATCAGGGTTTCAAATCAGAGTTTCAAATCAGGGTTTCATATCAGGGTTCTTGTATCAGTCAATCAGCTCATCAGTATCAAATCAATGATCAAGACATCAAGTTTTCTTTGAATCAATGCGCTTCGCACATAAATTCAAAGAGCGGCATTTGTAGACACCTAAAATTGACCAGGTGTATCCTAAACATTCAAAATTGTAAATCTCAGCCAAATGCCTCAAATCTCATCTCAATGCATTAAAATGGATCAAACAAAATGGACATTTATTAAGAAAAGTGGACAAAAATCAATTTAAATCAAAGGATTAAATAATCATAAAATCAAATAATTAAATTCAAGCCTAAAAGGGATTAATCAAATTATGCAATTGATTTTAATCAATTAATTGTATATTTTAAATCAAAAAGATCAAATCCAACCCATTCACCCTTACATGGCTAAATTAATTAAATGATTGAGTTATTTAATTCCTAATTTCTTTGAGGACAACCAACTAATTTTCCCTCTATTTGAAAGCACCTCAAAAATTTTGACTTAACCAAAGCTTGATCATGATCAACTCACTCTACCCCCTACCCTTGGGAAATTACTATAAATACAAGCCATTTTCTTTATGTTTGGAATCCAAGAATTTCAAGAGTAAAGCATCCTTATTATAGGCATTTGGAGAGCATTTGAGAGCTTTTGAGAGTATTTCAGTATTTGCATAGCATTTAGATTATCATCTTTAGAAGCATTTGTTGATCTAATAGTATATCTTGGAGCATTTTGAGCTAGATTAGAGCATTTTTTATTATTTACTTCTCGCTGTAGGATTGTCCTTAGGAGAGATTAAAACTGAGAGCTCTCTTAACAAAGCTTAGATAGAGAACCATGAGATGTCATGGGTTTTAAACTTCAGTTCTTAGATTAAATAGCATTTTTCTTTCCATAGAGTTGTTGTTTCTAATCCTAATTTCATGAAAGTGTAATCATACACACACATTAGGAATAGCCCTACTATTTTATGGTGAACCTACCTGGTTAGTTCCAACCACTAGAAAGCAACAGTTCAGATGGCCTAATGGAGAAGACTTTATTTTTATCCCAGAGAAAAAGTAGAGTAGTCTCTATCCTATGTAGGATTCTTTTACTATCTGGTGTCGTAACTGTAACCACCTAAATTTGGTCTGTCGCAACTATGGACCCTATTTTCCCTAAGTATGATTATACCCTCGATTTATGTCCAAACGACCCTGTTACTGCTTGGCATAATTCTTTTAATCAATTTAATATCCTAGGTGATTTTTATCACTGATTTATATTAACTATTATAGCCATACAATTCAAA
>MU226401.1:259467-282039 GCA_018584345.1 Thuja plicata | reverse complement strand
CTGATTACACTCTTTCTAGTTAGAAGGCAATAGGCTGATATTAGTGGTTTTACATGTTTTGACTAACCTTTCAAGCTAATGCAATGACCTATTGAGTGTTTGTGTCATTTTCAACAGGTACCCATTTGCACACACAGTAACCATTGTTAAATGGGGGTTATCCGCTACAAAATAGGGGTTATCCGCTACTCATGTTTGATTATTGGCTACATTCTAAGGGCCCGATTTTTTAGGGGTGTGGGTAAGCCCCGTGCAAGACAATGACCAAAAAATCAATTGGGGGCCCTCATCCTATAGAATGGTAGGGCCCTATAGAATAGTAGGGATTTCCTGGAGGGAGTATTGGAGTCTAGATGGAAGTAACTATAATAGCCTTCTGAACAAACAATACAAAAAGGTAGGCTAGCTAGATAGGGCATAGATAGATATGATTATGTACCATATTTATATTGCACCAGTTATCAAACTAGTGAAATAAAATCTCCAAAAAATGCACCCTCATGTTGCTTTGTTAATAAAGGAAGAACTGGAAAAGTTACTGAAAGTAGGATTCATTAGAGCTATTGATTATGCAGAGTGGATTTCAAACATTGTACCTATATCAAATATAGACAAATCCATCTGAGTCTATACCAACTTCAAAGATCTTAACAATGCTTTTCTGAAGGATGACTTTCTTTTTTCGAACATTGATATGATTGTGGATATGATAGCTAGGTTCAAAATGTACTCTCTCATGGATGGTTTCTTTGGATATAATCAAATCAAAATTGCTCTGGAAGATGAAGAAAAGACTTTATTCACATGCGCTTGGGGAACTTTCTGCTGGAATGTTATGCCCTTTGGACTGAAAAATGTAGGTGCTACTTATCAACGGACTTTCACAACAATCTTCCACAGCATGATGCATAGAAAACATGGAAGATTATGTGGATGATACACTTGTCAAAACCATGGAAAGATCTACACACTTACAAGACTTGGGTAAAATCCTCAATAGAATGGAGCAGTTCAAGCTTCAACTAAACCCAAAGAAGTGTGTATTTGGGGTAACCTCTGGAAAACTACAGGGTACATAGTTTCAGCGAAAGGTATTGAGGTAGACCCTGTAAACATACAAGAAATCTTGGATATGACACCACCCAAGAACATTAGTTAAATGAGAAAATTCCAAGTAGAATTCAATCTATTAGATGGTTTATCTCACAATTGGAAGACAAGACACAACCAATTACAAAAAAATTGCACAAAGGAGTCAAATATCTATGGGATGAATACTGTAACAAAAAATTTGATCAGATCAAAGAATACCTAGCTAACCTGCTGATATTGATTCCTCCTACACAAGGAAAACCATTCATCCTGTATATCTCTACCACAACAACATCACTAGGGGCACTCCTAGCATTGGAAGATGAAATCAATAAACAATGAGCGATCTACTACATCAGGAGAACCTTAGTCTCGCATGAGATGAATCATTCAGCAATAGATAAATCTTGTCTAGTGGTTGTGTTTGCATCTCAGAAGCTGATACATTACATATTAGCACATTCTACAAAGCTAGTTACAAAGATTGATCCACTGAAATATATTTTGAGTAAAGCTACTTTAAATGGTAGGCTAGGAAAATGGGTCATGCTCCTTAGTGAGTTTGACATCGAATATGTTGAGCATAAAGAAATCAAAGGAAAGATCATTGCAATTCAATTGGCTGACACTCCATTACAATATGATCTCCCTATGAATGTTGAATTCCTAGATGACTCTATCCTGCACATAACTCATAGGTATTGGAAAATGTTCTTTGATGGATCTTTCACACAACTAGTTTCAGGTGCTAGTGTACTATTCATCACTCCTCATATATATTCCATGCCAAAGGAATAAAATCTTATGTTTCCTTATACAAATAATATCGCTAAATATAAAGCCTTGGATAATGAACTCAAACTAACTATTGAATGGAACATCTCTAAGTTACACATCTATGGTGACTCTCAGATCATAATCAACCAAATCAATGATGTTTACCAGACTAAGGATGATAAACTCATTCCTTATAGGAGAATGGTTGATTATTTAAAACATTATTTTACCTACACAACATTTAAGCAAATCCCAAGGACATAGAACAGAGCAACCGATGCAATGGATAGTCTAGCATCCTCACAACCACAAGAGGATGAAATCCACTATAAGTTTCTGGTGGAAGAAATTCATTTTCCTACTTACAACTCCCCATACTCCCTCATGGTCTATACTATCATAGCACATGAGTCATCCCACTACAAACATGTCTATGCCTACCTATGCCATTAGGTCATCCCTAATGTGCTTACCTGAAATGAAATATGACACCTTATCCGTAATGCCTCACGATATGTTCTCATAGCTGAAAACCTTTATATAAGAGGAATGAATGGTATGTTTCTTAGGTGTCTAGAAAAAAAGGAGTCTAAACATGCATTGGCTGAGGTCCATGATGGTATTTGTGGTTCTCACTCTAATGGTTTGACTCTATCTCAAAAAATGCTAAGAGCAGGTTACTACTGGCTAGACATGGAAAAAGAAGTAGTGAGATATGAAAAGAAATGTAAGAAATTGCAAGTGCATGGAAATATTATACATGCTCTAGAAATGAAGATGATTCCCTTTATCACACACTGGCCCTTCCAATAGTGTGCATTTGACCTCATCGGTTCGATACACCCATCTTCTTCTAAGAAGAATAAGTTCATCATCACCGCCACTGAGTATTTCACAAAATGGGTTGAGGCGGTCCCACTGATCAAAGATACTAGCCAACATGTGGCCTTGTTCATTCTAAATCACATTATCTGTAGATATGACATTCCTTAAGCTATTATAACTAATAATGGAGTTCAGTTTAAGAAAAACAACATGGATGAACTCTGTGATAAGTTCAAGATCAAACAACACTATTCTTCAATCTACTACCCACAAGGGAATGGCCAGGCAGAGGTCACCAATAAAAATACTAAAGATCTTACACTATAGTGTAAAAAATTCTCAAAGGGATTGGCACCTACAAATCAATCCTGCACTATGGACATATAGAATGAGTATCAGAACACCTACTGGGGAAACTCCCCCTTTTCTCTTATCTATGGAACAGAAGCACTATTACCCATAGAAGTAGAAATTTCATCTCTGAGGGTTTCTCTATGAAGACTAATCATAGATGAAGACTATAGGGTCTCAAGGATACAAGAACTGGAACTATTGGATGAGCATCGGAAAATGACGTTCGATCACCTTAGATATTATCAAAAGAGGATGTCAAGAGGATATAATAAAAAGGTCAAACCAAGAGAACTTCAGGTGGGTGACCTAGTGTTGAGACAGAATCCCCTTATATCAATCACATAGAGAACAAGAGGGGAAGTTTGAACCCAAATGGTTGGGCCCATATATCATAACAACAACATTTGGCACCAGAGCCTTTCGACTCTCTACATCTCAAGGAGAAAAAATCTGAGAGCCCATCATGATGTAGGAGCATCTTGGGTCCTTGGAAATCCTTCTCAACCAAAAATATGTTTTCTTTTGTTCTTTAGCTTTTTTAGAGGCTGGTTGGTGAAGTGCTTAGTCACCCTATTTCTCAAGTAATCTTTATATCTTGCTTTACCGATGGGTCTCGGTGTGTGTTGGCTTATGTTGCTTGGTTATGATTTCACCTAGTTGGTTTTCTCTCACTTGGTTATGTTCTCACCAAGTCATTCCTATTTCTTGAGTCATCTTACTGAGTGGTTGTTGTTGCTCGATGATTCTCTTCCTGAGTTGCTTATCCTGATCTGGCAAAATTATGCATTTAATTTTCATGGTGTAATTAATGTGGGGTCTCTCATTAGGATCTATGTGGACCTAAATTTGGGTCTCTCTTATAGATTTTAGCTCCGTCCTCTTTGGTGGAATCTTGTATATATATTTTTCTTTGTTCTTAGTTTTAGGCAGTAGTTTTTTGAGAGGATAGTAGAATTAGATAGAAGATTAACTATTGAGACATTAAAAGGCAGGTCTGTGACCTCACAGGTATGAATTTCACTCTATAATTCATTTGAATAGATATGTCCAAAACCAGGAAGGCCTTAAAACTCTACATGTAATGAGTTTGATCAATTAATTAAAGATATCTATTGTTTCTTCTCTCATTCTATGTGTTGTTTCTTCTGCATTATATCTGCAAGCTGGTTCGGTACTTGGGAGTTCCCTTCATCCCAATTACTATCCCTCCTTGTGTCAGGTGGTATAAGATCAAAGGTTAGATCTAACTTCCTTCTTGTAAACCCTAACCCTAGTTGGAGATATTTTTGTGGGGTAGGAGATTGTGATCTGACCTACAATTGTAGAGGGATTCAAGATGGTTCATGGGAGAGGAAATGTAGATCCAAGTCTATCTGATATGCTTAGGAAGATGGTTGTAAGATTGGAATCTGTTGAAATAGCCCAGCATAGAGGAAGATATCTTGAAGATGTTAGTGATGATGAATTGGAGGAAGTGCAAGGCAAAACTGCACCTTCACCTGTTATGGATCAGGAAGAAGAGAGATTCCTGAGGATTGACAAGTTTGAATTCCACACCTCAGTTTAATCCTCCTGAGTATAGTGGAAAGTTGGATTATGATGAATTGATAGATTAGATAACTAAGATGGAAAATTACTTTGAATATGCGAATGTATCAGAGGACAAGAAAGTAAAGATTGCAAGCACAAAGTTTAAAGGTCATGCATCCTTCTAGTGGGAACATATACAATTGGATCAAAAGAAGAAAGGTAAAGAAAAAATCAAGGTATGGGTTAAGATGGTAAACAAATTGAAAGGAAAGTTTCTACCTTGTGATTATTATATTAAACTGATTAGGTGAATGGAAAGTTTGAAGAAAAACTATAGCTTGGTAAAAAATTACACTGAATAATTCTACATATTGGACATTAGATCTAGACATGTTGAAGATGAGGTGGAAAGAGTAGCAAGATATCTAAATGGATTGAGAAGTTATATACAAGATGAGATCATCTTGGTCAAGATGGAAAGTATTGAAGAGGCATATAAGTTTTTCCTAAGAGATGAGGAGAAATTGAACAAGAGATATGTGAAAAGAAAAAGAGGAAAAGGTGGTAGATTCCCTAGAGGAAGAGGTATATCTCATGGTGAAAATAGTAGATGTAAACTAGACAAGTCAATTTCAAACACATCTCAAGACAAAGGAAAGACTGAATGGAAAGGTGGAAGTTCTTACCGAGGAAGAGGCAATTACTCTCAAGGTGGTTATAGAAGAAAAGGGTTCCAAGTAACTTGTTACAATTGTGGTGAGGAAGGACATAAATCCTTTGAGTGTATAAATGCAAGAAATAAATTCAGTTGTAGAATAAATTATTTGGTAAAAGAAGAGTCACCGAATGAAGCTGAGAAGGAAGGAAATCTCATGATTCGAAGGATACTATAGAGTGAGAAAGATAAGCAAGATCCTGTCATGAAAAGTTTGTTCAAGACTAGATGTAGAGTTACAAACAAAGTTTGGAATGTAATTATTGATAGTGAAAGCTCAGAGAATCTGGCATCTGAGGAAATGGTCACAAAGTTTTAGTTGGAAATAATGAAGCACCCAAATCCCTATAAGATTTAATGGATCAAGGATCAACATACATTAATGGTGAGTGAACAATGTTTTATGAATCTGAAAAATTGGAAAGTATTATGAAAAGGTGTTGTGTGATATTATGCCTATGGATTGTTGTCACATTTTGTTGGGTAGACCTTGAGAATATGATAGACATGCTATACATGATGGAAGATTGAATAGATATTCTATTTTGGTTGATGGTAAGAAAAAAATCTTGTTACCTTTGGTTGAAGAATATGTCAGTGAGATATGTACATGTATGAAATTTTGTTTGATGGAAGGTAGACAGTTTATTAAGGATTTGAAAAGAAATGATATATGTTATTCTTTGATTCCTAACAAACCAAGAAAGAATACAAAAGATGAAATTTCTATAAAATTTGAGAAGTTACTCATTGAGTATAAGGATATCATTTTAGATAATGTACCAAAGGGATTTCTACCAATAAGAGATATTAGTCATTGTATGGATCTAATTCCTAGATCTATTTTACCAAACAAAGAACCACATCGATTAACACTGACTGAGAATGAAGAGCTTAATCGACAAGTTCATGAATTGTTGAACAAGGGTTTGATCAGAGAAAGTTTGAGTCCATGTGTAGTACTAGCTATATTGGCACCTAAGAAGAATGGATAATGGAGAATGTACACTGATTCAAGATAAATAAAAAAAATCATAGTGAAGTATAGGTTGCCTATACCGATAATACATGATATAATGGATTGTTTGAGTGGAGCAAGATATTTTACCAAAATTGATTTGAAAAGTGGATATCATCAGATCAAAATTAGAGAAGGTGATAAATGGAAGAATAATTTCAATAAAAATGAAGGTTTGTATTTTTTTGATTAATGGGAAGTAGTTTTGAGAGGGGATGGGTGAATTGGTACCTCTAAAATGTTTAACACTTTTCACCTTTCATCTTTAGTAATCAATCTTCACTGTATTACCAACCATATCTAATTTTCTTTCTTATGCATGTAGTATTAATTCATAAACTTAATTGTATGCAACATTCATAGAAACACTCATGAAATTAATAGACACATAACACAAGATATGATATTGTAGAAAACTCTAGTTAGGAATTAAAAACTGCAGTAGGGATGGCACCCACAAAACTTTAGTATCTACAGAATAGAAGGGAGTCAGTAAAGGATTAAAATTGATCAATTATAATGATCTACCCTATTAGAAGTATTAATGTGGAGACCTATTAGGATCTACTTTGTTAAGATCTTTTAACAATACTAATGAAGTGTGCACTCGGTTTAGAGATTTACAATAGGACTATTAAGTCTACCTTCCTTGAAAGGATATCTTAAGTGTACCCCACTTGTTAGAATGTGTACAATATGTTTGATTTGATTGTATGCAATCTATAATTGCTGATTACAGATCTTTTAAAGCTCATAGAAAATGAATATCACCTATAGTGATTTATTAATACCTTTTCCTTCTCATCGGTAGCCTATGTTCTATTCTTGACAACTGATTTGATCTTTGTCTGTTTTGTTGCATGAATTCTCTTGTCTAATCCTTAGACGCTCTTAGTGGCTACAATCATCATCGAAAAACATGTTCATAATTGATTGAGTATGTATTTATACAATTATTTGACCTATTTTAGAATCACGCATTACAATGTTAACTCTAGATCCAAGGTATACAACTTGACCTTGATCCTTTAGTTTGCATGTTTTAAAATAGTTAAAGTGATAAAAAAAATAATAAATACATTTCTTTCTCCTCACATAATGGATTTAAAACAAATCAAGAGGCTAAATATAAAAATTTAGTGATTTATCTGATGTGGAAAGTCAGATCCACTTTTTGCGAGATGTAACTGGCTGTCGGTTCTTGATCGTTAGTGTGAACTGAAAGTCTGTCGGTGTTCCTTTATTACAATGATTGTCAGATTCCTTTCATCTGTCGGGTTCCACTCTTTGATTGTTTTTTCAAGTTGCACTATTGGTTACTCATCGGGTTCCCTTGTCCTTTTTGTCATTGGGTAACACTAAATAGTGTTTTTCAGGATGCTTTGTACTTGGTGGTATCAGTAACCTTGGTGTTAGGTAGTGTTGTGCCCTATCTCTTAGTGTAGTATAAACTAATGGTGCTCATCATGTTTTTCCTTATATATACTAATGGAAAAATATAATGTCTTCAATCTCCCCCTTTGACATTAGTATCAAAAAATGATATGTGCATAATACTAAAGTGTTTAGTATGTACACCATGTATATATCCTTGTCATTATATGACTCCCCCTAACTTATGCATCGGTATAGTATAAGTATATGTACATGTGTACTTGCCTTTTTACTATACATTCCCCTTTTTTTTCTTTCCTATTTCAAATGACTGAATGTACATATTATTTTTTTCCTTTTTTTTTATTGACTGTACATATCATTTCCCCCTTTTTGATAATCATGACAAAAATGTACAACTTATAAGTTGTAAAAAATGTGTAACTTACAGTATGTCAAGAATGTGGGAGTGAGTGTTCTTGATATATTCGATCATTTTATCCCATTGTTCTTCATGGAGTTCTAATTCCATGTGCTCTAGCTCAATCTGAGAATGCATATAATAAATGTTGTCTAGGACAGACATTTTTGGGGTGGAAATAAGTGCTCTTGCCTCTGTCATATGGTTTTGCAGTAATGAGAGTGTCGGTAAGAGTTGAGCTTGAAGCTCATTTACCTCATCTCTAAACTTGGTTTCTACAATCTATATGTCTTGTCTCATCTTTTGAGCTTGCTTGAGATGTTCATTGTGCAATTGGAGTGCCTCTTTGCTATTTGTGAGACCTTGTGTACTTGCTTGAAGATCAGTATCAATATGTGCTATCTTGTCGGTATACTCCTTTGTGAGTTGATCTAACGTGTATAATTTTTGTATTAAGGCTATTGCTTCTGAAATTATTGGGTCTACTGTGCTTACCAATTCAAAAAACTTCACCTTTTGTAGTGCCACTTCTCGGCTTATCTTCTCAGCTAACTTGAATTCATACTTATTTTCAAGTCTAGATTCCATAGCCTTCTCAGCATCTATGTTTTGAGATGTCATTACATCAGTGATAACTGTTAGCACTTTTTCTTGCAACACTTACCTAATGATGACAGTATACCTTGTATACTTGGATGCAACCTCTTTTAGGCAAGAGAAAGGCTAATTTCTAAGGATTGGATAATATTCTTATTCATTTTTGAGCTCCACAGACTCAGGCAGGTTTCACCTTTTAAAGATTACTGATATTTTAGTCTATGATTTTGGTGGATTATTTCATTCACTGGTTATGTACCTAAAACCTCACTGTAACAACTTATAGAAAACTTTAGAGATTACAATGATTAATTTGAAGCAGAGTATTATAAGCCAGGCTATGGTTTTGAGAACATGAACCAATGAGACAAGGATTTGCATCCTTCTTCCTTTTGTCTTTAGGAGGGATAACCTAATGATTCACTCTATAAAGAATCAACAAAATAGAAAATATCCTGCTAATATAAGTCCTTGATGTTCAATTCAGCTCATTTGTTTTAGTAACAGGTGTGTTTTAAATGAAATAATTTTCAATAGTTTTGAAAACTTGGATGATGATAGATTATCAGACCAAGACCTAGACCAGTGCCTATCCTTTGGGTTACAGAGTCAAAAGCTTAAAGTCTCACAAAAACCAAATACTGTAAGTTGCCTTACAACCTACATGCAATTAGGATAAATTTCCTTACAAATTATCTGATTACCTCTAAAATACTGTATCAAATCTTTAAATACTGATATGCTTCCCAAAACCACTCATAAAACTTAGTTCTTTATATGAAAGAAACTTGCAAGTAATCAAATAGTCACCTTGTAACCAAAATGCTTTAGACTGCCTTACAACCTTAAGCATAAAAAAGCGTACATAGGAAATAAAGAGACAATAATAGAGAAGAGTAAAATTGCACCATATTTTATTAATGTAATCCTTCTTTCATACATGAAAAATCTTTGAAGCTTGAAAGACACAGGCACAAATTTAGAAAGACTAATTTTACAATATATTTCATCCTCTTTTTAGAATACAACTCTCTTCTATATATAGGTCTTCAACCATCTTGGAATCCATTTCAAAAGGATGCTACAAGCTTCGGATGGTCTCAGAAAACCTAAGCCTAAAACTACAGAAGAGACAAAAAGAAAGAGAGAGAAGAAGCGGTGGAATGACCAAGTCAAAAGATGGAAACATATATTCTTTGTTCTTCTCCTGATCTGGCGACTTCAATCTAATAGTATAAATAGTAGATGGCAGTACTTATGTCAAGTCTGGATGACCATGCTTTTATATTCACCTACATTCTCCTTTTGCACTAATTATCCTCTTCATCTTCAATAGTGAGGCACCAAGTAGTCACCCTTACTCATCATCCAAGATTTCTTCTTCAACTACTGGCTTCTTTCTTTTGGGCATGGTCATCAATTCCCATGCTTTCACTTCATCATCTGATGGCCACTTGAAGTCCTTAGTACTCTATATTTGTACCTTTTTCCTATCCCATCTAGCATTAGTGATGTTCTTTACATCTACTAGAAACTTTTTGATGTCAGTTTCTGCCTTGAAAGCATCATCCAATATCTTATTGAATCCTTCTATGTCCACATCTGTCCCCAAAATAAATGCCTCATCACTAGGAATTTTGTTGTCAAATTCATTCCTCCAAGAATCTATCGCCTTTACTTGATCATCATCTCCCCTTAAGGAAGGAATAAATCTATTAAAGTCATCAGAAAAGAGGCTTAATTTTACCTCTATTTGATTCAATTTGCCCTTAAAGAATGAGAGAGAAATATTGACCCTTTTGATCTCATCTTCAACTTTTGACACTATCTCTGGAAAATCTGATCTTAGGGCTTGCAAAGATGCTAGCTTTTCAAATAATTGTACCCTATTAGACCATTAAAAAAAATAGGGGTTTAAGATAGCCAGATGTGCCATCACCTCTGTATGCAAAGCTGGCAACTTATTATAGGCATTGAGTACAACATCTGTCTTATCTTTCAGAATTTCAATTCTATGTTGTAACACACCTCTTAATGCTTTCAAAGCAATTCCATTTCCTTTCTCTCCCTCAACCTTTTTCTCAACCACCTCTTTAGACTTTGCCTTGTCTTCAATTTGCAAAGGTTATGGTTGCATAGGCACATACATCACCTTAGGCTTCTCTTCCAATTCTTTAATCAATATTTTTATCACCTGATCTTGTTGGTGCACTTGTATTCAGCATAATTCTTGATCTTTTTCCAATGCACTTGTCTCTTCTAACAATGTGCTACACTTATTAGACAACTGTTTAGTTTTGTCCTCATTTAAGTGAGCACAGTGTGTCATGATCTGGGATATTTCCAAATACCCTATATTCTACATTGTCCACACCATCTGACTACCAACCATATTTTCCTGGATCTTCACCACTTGGGGCTTTTGATCTTTTAGGCACAGGCTCCACATTGCAAAGGCTTGAGACTTTGGGCTATACCCAAATCCTTTTATCACATCTCCCATCTGAACTTCACTGGCCATTTTGAGATCTGGCTATTTTCTAATCTAGTCAATTATGAAGGTAGATGCCAAATCCCAGCCCTCAACCAATAATATTCCACTACCTAGCACCAATTTCCTAGCCTACTCAAGTGAAATGTCCTCACCTTCAGGATCATAGGATTGCAGAGCCACCAAAGCCTCATTTGTTATGGTCTCCTTTCCATCAACTATTAGTTGAGCTCTTATCTGCTCTTTCTTGTACCATCTCAGGAAGTCTTTAAACTCCTCAGTTTTGAAAAAGTTGTCACCATTGAAAAATTCATGTTGATGGATCAGTCTTTCATCAACATAGGCTTTAAGAGGCAATTCAACATTATCCTCCAAATCAGGCTGTTTCTTCTTTCCTTCCCTAATTGATTTCCTTAGGTTATGATCATATAACCTATTGCCAGGTACTAGGGCTTTAGCCTTATCCCTCTTCTTATTTTTCCCTTCAATTGAAGGTTGACCTATTTCTAACTTTTTCCTCTTAGCAGTAGGCTCTTCTACATCATCAGGTTGAGTCACCATTGTCAAATCAACAATGTGTCCCTTTGTTCCCTGCAGCTGTGGCACTTTAGCAATATTTTGCTGTGGTGGAGCATACCTAGTAGGACATGCATAATCACTGTCACTACTACTGTCATATTCAGATTCTGAGTGATCCAGCCCTTGGGCACCTTTCTTTTCAAGAATAGTCTCAAGCTGTTCTGTGAGCACATAATAGTTTTCTATCATGGCCTTAATCTTGTCAAAATATGGGAGATCAGGGTAAAAACCCCCAAAATCCATCCCATTTCTCTTGATTTGTCTTTCCAGATTCAGTAGCTCCTAAATCCTTATTCTTCTTGTCTAAATTTCATCTTCATCTAAAATGTTCCTTGTTGCATCTTCCTCTATGCACTCACAGTGAACATTGGTATTGGGGATTGTAGGAGTATACAACTTTCTCACCTCAGCCATGAAACCTTCTGGGTCAATATATCTATAAGGGGCTACCCCCATTCTGCACCCCTCCAACCACTGGCCTACTGCATCAATAGCACCTTTGCCAATTGTAAAATTAAAGATTCTCAATTCCCTAGGGGTCAAATTCCCCTTCTTGTGAGGTGCAAAATGCTCATTGTCTATAACAATAGCTGCCATATAAACTCCATTACAACCACTCTTGCTGGTACATAGTAGGGTAAGAAATGAGGTGGGTGAATACACCCATATACCCTAATAATAGTATAATTTTCTTCCAAGAAGAAATCACCCCAATTATGCTTTCCTTCCCACTTATCTCTATAGTCACATGGCCTCAGTAGTTGCATAATCTTCAATGGGACCCTTGTTCTGATAATGCCCAGACTTTGTACTATTGGATATATAATCCAATTCTAAAAAGCATAATAATCACAGTCCTTAGACGTGTAATTCAAAACCCTCACCCAAAATTGGATAGGGTTAGGTCCTTCCTGGTAAAACCTTTGAGGGGCCAAATTGACAACATCCATGATTACAAAATTGAAATGCAATAGGAGATGCATAAGGATGGAGTAATGCAAGAACTTGGGCTCCTTCTCCTTTTGATCTTTCATCTTCTTCTGAGTGGCAATGAAACCCTCATGCATGTCATCAATGATATGCTGAATGTAATCATAACTAGTGTTAGAGTGGACCTCTTATAGATCCAACACCATCATCAAAATGCCTACATTGATCTTTTCTGCTTCTCCATCTATCCCTAGTACTCTACATAGGGCATAGGCAACATACTTAATGTAGAAGTGTAAATCCTTGTAGTAATATGGGCTTGTCCCAGACATAGGATCTAAATACTTCCTCACTTCTTTCAACATATGTTTCTACAATTGGCCTCTAGCAATTCCAGGCTTCAAACAATATCTCTGTGTCTGCTTTGTCATGTCAATTATAGTAGACACAGTGTTGTATAAGCCAAAGGCTTGCATGAATGAATTTTTGTTAAGTATCAGCAGGGCAGTGCCATCATTCCTTTTGATTGTTTTGGACAAAACATCATAATGACTGGCAAGATCTAGGAATAGGTTTACATCTACATAGACATCAGGAATAATTAATCTAGCTAAACCACAAGTCCAAGGGTTTGACAGTGGGATAACTTTATCAGTATTCTTATAAAATTAATTGAAAAGTTAAAAACCTATTGTTCCTAGAGTGTCAGCATCTTGTATATCTCGATAATCATCTATGAACACATTGGCATTTTCTCTTTTGTTCTGAGTCAAACCAGGAAGTAGTCTGAGGAATTCATCTGAATAATTTATTTTTCCCTTGGCCTCTTCTTCTACCTTTTCACTTCCACCACTGGTCGAAGCTACACTAACCACTCTGCTCATTTTTACCATGCTTGAATCTCCTTTTCTTCACCGATATTGAAACAAATCTATCACTGAGATTCACTTACTCCCCTGTGCATAATTCTCTGAAAATGATGAGTTTCAAACAACAAAAAACCCTGCAATTCTCTAATTTTTCTCTCTGTATAATATACTTAGCTCTTCTCATTTTGGAATTCTGAAAGCAAGATGAATTATTATGAGAATACCATCAGCTCCTTATATTAACCATTCAAAGTACACAGCTCATGATTTGGAAAACATCAATTCTATCTTTAATTCAACATAATGTGAACTTGATTGAAAACCTAGTCGTACTTCCATGAGCATGACAGGAAATCAAATTCATCAAACTGAATCCTCAAAAAAACCTTACAAAATTCAAATGAGCTAACATGTCTTCCTATGATTGGCTAACTGTCATACATCTCAACTACCCTTTTCTGCACAGTAATCAAAATCTAAGCCCGCGATTGGTCGATGAGTGATTCACATTGTCCTATCTGATACTGCTGCCTTTTCTTAAAATTTGGTATTAAGCGAATTTGCAACTGTATATAATTTCTATGTTCCTGACCCCAGTTCCTAACCCATGATTTCTCTAGAGACATAGCGACTACACAACTTTCCTTACCTTTGCTAACCACAGTCATTATTTGGCGATCACGCGACAATGAAGAAATCAAAGTCGCCAATGGTTAACACTAACCCACATCCTTTTCAGAGACTATGCGACTAACCATCACTTTTAGCTTTCACATTTATCTCTGAGTCACTAGATTCTTTCTTTCATTTGCAAGACTACGCGACTGCCCTTAGTCGCCTGATCACAAAATACAAATGTTGATTGTCAAAACTTCTTGAGGCAATGCGATAGGTAATATGCCCTTTACCTTATCTAACGACCTCGTGACATACCCTTAACTGCTGATTCATGAGGAATTTTCTCTTTGGGCTCTTTTATTCTCAGACTTGACAACCACCATAGGATCTTTTAATGACTTCATCTGACGGCTGTCATGCAATCACCAAGTAATCCATTATGCCTTTAAAATATTCTGAGACTTTGCGACAAATAGAAGCCCTTAATGAGTCTCGTAGTTGCTGAATAAACTTTTACCTTTTAGCGATCATGGGATAAGTCTTTGAAATCCACTTACCCTTCTGATATGTGTCTCATCACATAATGAAAGCTGAGTCATCTCCTAAATCTAGCGACAACCCGACTGTGCTTTTACCAAACCACATATGGTTAGTCACAAGGTCTCAGAAACTTTAACTTAACTGGCATCCCTTTTGGAGACCATGTGACTAAAGCTTTCACAACATACTTAACCTCACGCCCATTTAGCGATTATGAAACATAAACAGATCGCAATGTCTCATGATAAACTATTAACTGCTGATAACTTCCTACGACATCATGACCTGTCTGTGGGTCTGTTCATATATTTCTAGTGTATACATAGATCCCGCGACTACGCGATACAAACTAAATCATGAAGTTTAGAAATGCCAAAGGAATATTCTAATGTTGAATGATACTATGTGACACAAGCTAATCGCTAAGTCTGGGAGAAAAAAGGAATATACCATTCAAGTTAAGAGACTAGGCGATTAGAATGTAACACATGACTTAAGTAAAGAAAAAAGGTAATAGCGAAACATAAGCGAGGAAGACCTTAGGGTTTCTTTTCAATTGGGAACACTAAACAAGACCTAGGGTTTCAAGGTTTTTTGCACATTCTCATAGACTCAGACTTGAAAACCTGAAAACTTCAACAGGGAAAAGGCATATGAACTGAGAGAGCTCTGCTTTAAACATAAAATCAAAGAGTGAAAACCATAAAACTTGGGAAACTAGCCAAAACTGGGAATACAACCAACAGTGGCTCTAATCAGGATTGGCTAAACAAAGTTTATGGCAAAGAACCACAGAATCTCTGGTTGTAGACCACCACAAAAAATGGAGTAGAACACCAAAAATAGAAAGGGAAATTTTCACAGAACTTAAAAACATGGAAAGGAAAGACCTACATATGATACATATTTACTTGTGCACTGCAATGATTCTTACTTAAAGAAAGGCTTCAAAAATTACCCATGCATAGGCAACTCAAAACTGTCTCGCTCCATATTTTTCACCAAATATGAGTCTTTGCCAAAATGTTCTAAATTAATATAAGGCCCTAGCCATAAAGACTCAAATTTTTTGTGCTTACCTCTTTCTTCTGCCCTTGCATTCCTTTGGAGACCTAAGTCACCAACCTAAAACATTCTGTTAGTAGCCCTTTTGTCAAACAAGTACTTCATTTTTTGTTGTAACCTTATGTTCTCTTTCTGACTATCTCTCCTTGTTTCATCTAATTCTATCAACTGTATCATCCTATCTTGCATCTGGTCAGAGACATCTAAATGTTCTTCTTGTATGAATTGGTAAACAAGTAGTAGATTTTTAATTGGCAACCTTGCTTATAAACCATATATCAATTCAAAAGGAGACTTACCAGTTGCCTTCTTAAGCATTATCCTATCAGCCCAAAGAGCTAATTTCAACTTTGTGTGCCATGTTTTCTTATTGTGTTCTAGAGTCCTCTTTAGTATCTTCAATATACTCTTATTTCTAGACTCAGATTTTCCATTAGCCTGTGGGTGATATGGGGATGAGTATGATATTATAATCCCATACCTTTCATAGAAACTTGTCATTTCTTCTTATCTGAAACTCATAGCATTATCCATTACTAATTTGCTAGGCAAACCTGGTTGATATGTTATCCATGAGAAACTCAGTAACCACTTTTCTTGTTGGTCTCCTGGTAGGGATAGCTTCAATCCATTTAGTAAAGTAATCAGTGGCCACTAATATCTAGCTATGCCCTGCACTGGATTTCTCTTGAAATTCACCAATAAAATCAATCCCCCACATAGCAAAAGGAGCATCAGTGTTCACTGGATTTAGCAACAGGGCACCTGCGAATTTCAATTTGTTGGAAAACCTCTGACATGGTTCACATTTCCTCACATGAACATATGTATCTTTGAACAAGGTAGGGAAATAATATCCTAACCTCAAAATATTATGGGCGGTGGTCTTAGTAGAAAAGTGGCCCCCACATTCCCCTTCATGCATCTCAGTCAGAACTTTCTTAGCTTGGTATTTGTCAAGGCACAACAATAGTATACCATTCTTATCTTTCCAAAAAAAATCTCCTTAGATCAGAATATACCTTTGAGTTTGTAATTTCAGACTCCTCTTTTGATTTTTAGACAAATGATCAGGGCACTTAGCATTTTTGAGAAAGAAAACAATATCAACAGAATATGGTTGCCTTTCTATACTAGTAATAGCTTGGTCATGCATTTCTGTCTGGTTCAACTATTCTAAATCTAGGTTCTCTTCTGTCATAATTTTTGCCAAGCCCTCTCCTCTTATTAGTTTGGTGATATTGATTTCAAGGTTGAACTCTTGAATTCTTGTAATCCACTTACATCTCTTACCAGTAACCTCTGACTGTGTAAGGATATCTTTTACTACTGAATGAGGAACATAGGCCTTCACCTTATCACATACCAAGTAGGGCCTAAAAGACTTTACAACCTTTACCAATGCATAAGCCTATTTTTCCATTATTTCATAGTTAAGCTCTGCAGCCTGCCAGGATCTACTATAAAAAGCTATGGGATGTTCAAATCCTTGTTCATCCTTTTGCAATATGGAAGCAATAGTATGAAATGAGGTAAATGAAAATAAAGAAAAAGGTTTAGTGTAATCTAGAGATTTCAAAACTGGAGCCTCTTGCACTACCTCTTTAATTCTTTCAAATGCTTGCTGAGCTTCTTCATTCCAAACAAACTTAGCATCTTTCTTTAACAATTTTACAATGGGCTTAACAATTTTTGCAAAATTGAATATAAATCTTCTGACAAAATTTATCTTTCCTAAAAAGGATTGCACACCTTTTAAATTATTTGGAGCAATTACTCTTTGAATAGCTTCCACTCTTTCAGGGTCTATCATTACCCCTTCCCTAGACATTATATGTCCAAGTAACTTCCCTTCTTTGACTGCAAAGTTACACTTCTTAGGGTTCAGTGAAACACCATATTCCAACGCTTTGTTAAAAATCTTACCCAAGTGGTCACAGTGGTCAATAGCCCTTTTGTAATATGCAGTCAAGTCATCTTGATAAATAACCATGAATAGATCTATAAACTCCTTGAAAGAAACATCCATGGCTCTATGAAAAGTTGCTCCTACATTTATTAACCCAAAAGGCATTCTGATATACACATAGGTTCCCCAAGGAGTAGTAAATGCAGTCTTATACTACTCTATTTATTTAACTAAAACCTGGTTGTAACCTAAAAAACCATCCATCATGGAAAACAATTCACAACCAGTCACCTTATGCAACATTTCTTCCATATTTGGCAGTGAATAGTTATCTTTCAATGAAGCAATATTGAGGTTTTTAAAATCACTACATAGTCTGATGTCACCATTTTTCTTTCTAACTGGCACCAAATTTGATACGCATGTTGAATGTCTAATGGGCTGGATTATCCCAGCATCTTTGAGTTTCATCAATTCTTGTTGCATCTTGGGAGCCAAAAAGGGGTTAATAGGTCTCTTCTTCTGCCTGAATGGCTTCACATCTGACTTCAAAGGGATTTCACGCTGAAAAAGGTCTTCTCTATATGATTTCAAGTCGTCATATGACCAAGAAAAGACATGTTTGTATTTTCTCAGTAGCTTGATCAGATTTATTCTTACATGAGAATCCAAACCCTTTCCAATATAAACTATTTGAGGATTATTTTTAGATCCTAAGTTTATTTCTTCTAAATCCTCCACATTGGCATTGCTCAACTTTGATGTATCATTTTTCTGACTTATAAACAATGCCTCAAGTTCAACCAAACCCCTAGGAATATAATTAGAACCTAATTGGACAACTTCATTTCCAAAGATATAATATTTTCCATCATCATGTTCTAGTAAGGAACCACAATCTATACTTTGGTTCTCATAATGATCTAAACATTGCATGAACCTCAAAATATCTTGATCATCTTGGAACACCTGCCAGTTGTATATGTTGTCCGGAACAACTGGTCTTGTTTTGACTTTAAGTATTGATACTCCATGTAGTGTCAAATCATCATTTTTTATAGCCACATTTGCTAGAAATTCAGCCATAATATTTTTTGACCTCTCTAACCAATTTATATTAAAAGCATCAAACATTTCAAGTTGATCCCAAATAGCATGTTTGTACATTTTCAATCTGTCATTCTTTACAACATATTTAGATCTGAATTGTGCTACCACCAACTCACAATCACCATAGACCTTTAAACATTTTATACCATGTTTGATAGCAATTTCAAGTCCTAAGAATAAAGCCTCATACTCTGCAGTATTGTTTGTACATTGGAAGTCTAGTAGAACTGAGTACTTAAAAGTTGTACCTGATGGAGATATCAAAAATAATCCTACCCCTGATCCTTCTTTAGAGAAAGCACCATCAAAGTACATTTTCCATAATCCATCTTCCTGCAAGATTAATTCTCTGTTCAAAGGGTCAGCTTCTTGATCTTTATGTTCATCTTTTTGCATTCTGAAATTTTCCATGTCTATGTCAATGCAACAGTTTACATTAGTATCCTCATATTTTTCTATCATGTGGGGAGTTCGGCTCTCCCTTAAGACATTAAAATTTTCTCCAGAAATGTTGAAAGTAGCATATGATAAATCATCTTGTATACTACCACCCATTGAAGCACTCCATTTCCTTGATAACAACATGCCATAATGAGGTGGTATATCAACCACAAGAACATTCATAGTCATCACTACATCAGGGCAAACTGCTAATCTATAAGGCATAGCCTCAATAGTACCAATAATAGGGACCTCTCTTGAATCCATGGCCCTACATCTACCATGAAGTGTATCAACTTGTAGCCCCATTGCCTTCATGATTTCAACTGGCATAACTGTATTAGAGGCTCCTGAATCAATCATAAAATTCTTGAGCATTTTATCATTAATTATCAGTGAAAGAAAAAATGGGTCAACAACTTTTGGAGAAGAAGTTGCATTTAAAAATATTTGAGGAATTTTAGATGTCAACACCTCTAGTTCATTTCCCTTGGTAGTTGGCTTCTTAGAAACCTCCACTGGACTCTGAACCTTTATTGTGGGTACACTGTTTAATAATGACATTAATTTTTCTTTATGTTCTTTGATCCTCATCATTTCTAGAAACGGAACCTTGACTGTCATCTGGGGCAGGCATTGACCCATATCTACTGGAGTATATCTCATATCTAAACACTTTGATTTGTCAATAATAACATCATTTTCCTCATTGTGTTCCTTTTGAACTGACTGTTGAACTAAATTTGGCTCTATGGCTTTTGTAACAATCTTGACCTTGTGTTTATTTACACTTTCACTAGGTCCTTTTTTCTGAACATATTTAGTGTCTGCCTTATTTTCCTTTATAAAGACACCTAAAGGTTGGCTACCAGTACCACCTACCACCCTGTTTCTTAAGTGGTAATTGCTTCTAGATTTATTTACTAACTCTATAGTGATTCTAGCCTTCTCTTCATCTAAAGCTTTCCTTATGAGTGGAACATCCTAACCATCTTGAGCATAACATCTTATATTATCATCAGTTTCATTAGTTTCACTATAAAATAAGATTTTTTGGTGATGATTCTCAATTCTCTTTTGTGAGACATAGGAATCATGATTTTCCTCCTCACTGTTTGAATCAACATCATGGCATGAAAAGGTATTGGTCATACTACGATCATAGTGTTCCCCCTCATCTTTTTCCTGTTCCTCACTTTCCCTCAAATCTAAGGAGACAACACAAAAGTCGAGGTTATGAGGAGTGTCGCAAGCCTCACACCAAGTTTCCTCATTGCAAAAATGGACAGAATTTCTATGTAAGGGGTCTGGAGTCTTATAGTCTATTTTTCCCTTTTAGGTGCAATAATAGGATTTCCATCTTTGAACTGAGTTCAATATGGATGATTTTGCATTATGTTCTGAGGGTTGTAAGTAGTATTGTAAGAAGGTCTATTGTTCTGAGGAGCCCTATATTCTTTATATTATGGCTCTTTTAGATTGCTCTTACTAAACCTTGCATCATCCCTTTTGTTTAACATACCAGATACTCTTCTGTTCATTTCAATATTGACTGCTATTTTATAAGCATCGATAAGAGTTCTGGGGTTTTTATCTCTTAGATAATATCCCATCTTGGAGTCAAAAGCATTTAAATAAGTTGCTAGACATACCTCTTCATCTAGCTTTATCTTCTGGAATAATTTGTGCATAGCTCTTTGAAACCTTGTGTTAAACTCAATAACCTCTTCATTGTAATTTTTCTTGATATTATTGAACTCATTCAATAAAAATCTTTTATTTGTTTTGTCTCCATACTAATATTTAAACAATTCAATCAACTCGTCCATAGAAACAACAACGCCATTAGCAAGGCTTCTAAACCATTCTCTTGCATCCTCAACTATGGACTGAAAAAATAACTTCATTAATACATCCTCATGGGTGATATTCAAGTCATCAAAAAAATAATGAATTTCCTTAAATGTGTCTCACAAGAAATTACATTATTACCTACAAATTTTGGGAGCTTTTCTCCTATATCACCCACATCCTTAGGAAAAGCATTAGGGTATCCAGGGATACCAAAAAAATCAAATTTCTTGTAGCTCTTAGTATGCAGTGGTTTCCTTTGAAAACCATCATGCTCTTTGGAAGTAGTAGCTTTTCCTTTAAAAGTTGTATTGCTCTCTGGCCTAGTATAATAATATTTTGAAGATTGCAAAAAATCTATCTTTTTCTTCATTTCAATTGTGGCAGCTTCCATTTGTGCTTTTTCCAACATTTTTTCCATGGTTTCTTTTTCAATTCTCAATTTTTCTATATCAATTTCTAACTTAGACATTTGTTCAACCAAAGGCTTCTGAGGTTTAGGTTCTTAATCTCTATGTTCACCCATCTTTTGTTTACCCTTATTTATTTGTAAAATAGAAGCTTTATGAGTGAATGGTATTTCTTGGTCCTTATGAGACCTCTCTGTATCTTTCATAGTTTGGTGTTTTGGAAATATTTTTCTATTGTTATCAAGATCCTTATGATCATTTCTTTTCTTAATCATTTCTCTTTCCTTTTTCATTTGTTGAACTAGGGCGAGCTATTCCAAAATGAACTTCTCTTCATTTGCTAGCATATCAGAAGGAACATCTTATGAATCTGAACTAGGCGTAGTAATCTCCTCTCTCTCATTTGAAGTAGAAGTGACTGTGGGTGTTTCTAGTACTCTTTCAGTAGCCTCCTCATATTCTGAAGTATTTCCATCATGAGAATGTTGATTGGTATTCATATCTCTCCTGATATTAACCTCTTTATCTTTTAAAGGGGTTTCTTCCATATTAACTTGATTTCTCTTTTTCCTCCAAGACACTCCTATCCTTGAGGATGATGGGATTCCCTCATGTAGTACCTTTTCAGGATCATTTCTCACCCTTGACCTAGTATTCATTCTGAAAGACATTTATTTCTTTTGCACTAATCTCAGAGATATTCCTTTTAGAGTTTCCACCCAATAACTTGGGATGAATACCTGTCAAAAGGGTTCCTTTAACCAAAAGTATAATTTGTAAACAAGTTACACTTTTAAGTGCCAGAGATTCTGATTACTTGGGCAAGAGATATTCTGCAAATTCTAAAAAAAACCTTAAAATCTCTACTCCCCAGTAGAGTCGCCAATTTGTTAGCACTTTTTCTTGCAACACTTACCTAATGATGACAATATACCTTGTATACTCGGATGCAACCTCTTTTAGGCAAGAGAAAGGCTAATTTCTAAGGATTGGATAATATCCTTCTTCATTTTTGAGCTCCACAGACTCAGGCAAGTTTTACCTTTTAAAGATTAC
>MU226401.1:224006-259383 GCA_018584345.1 Thuja plicata | reverse complement strand
GAGTATTATAAGCCAGGCTATGGTTTTGAGAACATGAACCAATGAGACAAGGATTTGCATCCTTCTTCCTTTTGTCTTTAGGAGGGATAACCTAATGATTCACTCTATAAAGAATCAACAAAATAGACAATATCCCGCTGATATAAGTCCTTGATGAGTTCAGCTCATTTGTTTCAGTAACAAGTGTGTTTTAATTGAAATAATTTTAAATAGTTTTTAAAACTTGGATGATGATAGATTATCAGACCAAGACCTAGATCAGTGCCTATCCTTTGGGTTACTGAGTCAAAAGCTTAAAGTCTCACAAAAATAAAATACTTTAAGATGCCTTACAACCTACATGCAATTAGGATAAATTTCCTTACAAATTATCTGATTACCTCTAAAATACTATATCAAATCTTTAAATAACGATATGCTTCCCAAAACCACTCATAAAACTTAGTTCTTTATATGAAAGAAACTTGCAAGTAATCAAATAGTCACCTTGTAACCAAAATGCTTCAGATTGCCTTACAACCTTAAGCATAAAAAATCATACATAGGAAATAAAGAGACAACAATAGAGAAGAGTAAAATTGCACCATATTTTATTGATGTAATCCTTCTTTCATACATGAAAAAGATTTGAAGCTTGAAAGATAGGAACAAATTTAGAAAGACTGATTTTACAATATATTTCATCCTCTTTTTAGAATACAACTCTCTTCTATATATAGGTCTTCAACCATCTTGGAATCCTTTTAAAAAGGATGCTACAAGCTTCAGATGATCTCAGAAAACCTAACCCTAAAACTACAGAAGACACAAAAAGAAAAAGAGAGAAGAAGCGGTGGAATGACCAAGTCAAAAGATGGAAACAAATATTCTTTGTTCTTCTCCCGATCTGGCGACTTCAATCTGATAGTATAGATAGTAGATAATAGTAGCTATGTTGAGTTTGGATGACCGTGCTTTTATATTCACCTACATTCTCCTTTTGCAATAACTTTCCTCTTCATCTTCAATAGTGAGGTGCCAAGTAGTCACCCTTACTCATCGTCCAAGATTTCTTCTTCAACTACTGGCTTCTTTCTTTTGGGCGTGGTCATCAATTCCCATGCTTTCACTTCATCATCTAATTTCCACTTGAAGTCTTGAGTACTCTATATTTGTACCTTTATCCTATCCCATCTAGCATCAGTGATGTTCTTTACATCTACTAGAAACTTGTTGATGTCAGTTTCTGCCTTGAAAGCTTCATCTAATATCTTATTGAATCCTTCTATGTCGACATCTGTTCCCGAAATAAATGCCTCATCACTAGGCATTTTGCTGTCAAATTCATTCCTCCAGACATCTATGGCATTTACTTGATCATCATCTCCCCTTAAGGAAGGAATAAATCTATTAAAGTCATCAGAAAAGAGGCTTAATTTTACCTCTATTTGATTCAATTTGCCCTTAAAGAATGAGAGAGAAATATTGACCCTTTTGATCTCATCTTCAACTTTTGTCACTATCTATGGCAAATCTGATCTTAGGGCTTGCAAAGATGATAGCTTTTCAAATAATTTTACCCAAGTAGACCATTTAATAAAATAGGGGTTTAAGATAGCCAGATGCCCCATCACCTCTATATGCAAAGCTGGAAACTTATTATAGGCATTGAGTACAACATCAATCTTATCTTTCAGAATTTCAATTCTATGTTGTAACACACCTCTTAATTCTCTCAAAGCAATTGCATTCCCTTTCTCTCCCTCAACCTTTTCCTCAACCACCTCTTTAGACATTGCCTTTGTCTTCAATTTACAAAGGCTGTGGTTGCATAGGCACATACATCACCTTAGGCTTGTCTTCCAATTCTTTCATCAATCTTTTTATCACCTGATCTTGCTGGTGCACTTGTATTCGGTATAATTCTTGATCTTTTGCCAATGCACTTTTCTCTTCTAACAATGTGCTACACTTATCAGACAACTATTTAGTTTTGTCCTCATTTAAGTGAGCCCAGTGTGTCGTGATTTGGGATATTTCCAAATCCCCTGTATTCTGCATTGTCCACACCATCTGACTACCAACCATATTTTCCTGGATGTTCACCACTTGGTACTTTTGATATTTTAGGCTCAGGCTCCACATTTCAAAGGGTTGAGACTTTGGACTATACCCAAATCTTTTTATCACATCTCCCATCTGAACTTCACTGGCCATTTTGAGATCTGGCTATTTTCTAATCTGGTCAATTATGAAGGCAAATGCCAAATCCTAGCCCTTATCCAATAATATGACACTACCTAGCACCAATTTCCTGGCCTCCTCAGGTGAAATGTCCTCACCTTCAGGATCATAAGATTGCAGAGCCACCAAAGCCTCATTTGTTATAGTCTCCTTGCCATCAAATGTTAGTTGAGCT
Organism: Thuja plicata; assembly: GCA_018584345.1. Lineage (NCBI taxonomy): Eukaryota > Viridiplantae > Streptophyta > Pinopsida > Cupressales > Cupressaceae > Thuja > Thuja plicata. The sequence continues at coordinate 256,985 of MU226401.1, read as the reverse complement.
CTTATCTACTCTTTCTTGTACCATCTCAGGAAGTCTTTAAACTCCTTAGTTTTGACAAAGTTGTCATCATTCAAAAATTCCTACTAATGGATCAGTCTTTCATCAACACAGGCTTTAAGAGGCATTTCAGCATTATCCTCCAAATCAGGCTATTGCTTATTGCCTTCCCTAATTGATTTCCTTAGGTTATGATGATATAACCTATTTCTAGGTACTAGGGCTTTAGCCTTATCCCTCTTCTTATTTTTCCCTTTAATTGAAGTTTGACCTATTTCTAATTTCTGCCTCTTAGCAGTAGGCTCTTCTACATCATCAGGTTGAGTCACCATTCTCAAATCAATAATGTGGCCCTCTGTTCCCTACAGCTATGGCACTTCAGCAATATTTTGCTGTGGTGGAGCATACCTAGTAGGATGTGCATAATCACTATCACTACTACTCTCATATTCAGATTTTGAGTGATCCAACACTTGGGCACCTTTCTTGTCAAGAACAGTCTCAAGCTATTCTGTGAGCAGATAATAGTTGTCTATGAGGCCTTAATCTTGTCAAAATATGGGAGATGGGGGTAAAAACCCCCAAAAGCCATGCCATTTCTCATGATTTTTCTTTCAAGATTCAGCAGCTCCTGAATCCTTATTCTTCTTGTTTCAATTTCATCTTCATCTAAAATGTTCCTTGTTGCATCTTCCTCTATGCACTCATAGTGAACATTGGTATTGGGGATTGTAGGAGTATACAATTTTCTCACCCCTGCCATGAAACCTTCTGGGTCAATATATCTATAAGGGGCTACCCCCATTTTGCACCCCTCCAACAACTAGCCTACTGCATCAATAGCACCTTTTCCAATTGTAAAATTAAAGATTATTAATTGCCTAGGGGTCAAAGTCCCCTTCTTGTGAGGTGCAAAATGATCATTGTCTGTCAACAATACCTTGCATATAAACTCCATTGCAGCTACTCTTGCTAGTACATAGTAGGATAAGAGATGAGGTGGGTGAATACACCCATATACCCTAATAATAGTATAATTTTCTTCCAAGAAGAAATCACCCCAATTATGCTTTCCTTCCCACTTATCTCTGTAGTCACATGGCCTCAGTAGTTGCATAGTCTTCAATGGGACCCTTGTTCTGCTAATGCCCAGACTTTGTACTATTAGATATACAATCCAATTCTAAAAAGCACAATAATCACAGTCCTTAGACATGTAATTCCAAACCCTCACCCAAAATTGGATAGGGTTAGGTCCTTCCTGGTAAAACCTCTGAGGGGCCTTATTGACAACATCCACGATTACAACATTGAAATGCAACAGGAGATGCATAAGGATGTAGTAATGCAAGAACTTGGCCTCCTTCTCCTTTGGATCTTTCATCTTCTTCTGAGTGGCAATAAAACCCTCATACATGTCATCAATGATATGCTGAATGTAATCATAACTGGTGTTAGAGTGGACCTCTTGTAGATCCAGCACCATCATCAAAATGTCTGCATTGATCTTTTATCCTTCTTCATCTATCCCTAGCACTCTACATAGGGCATAGGCAACATACTTAATGTAGAAGTGTAAATCCTTGTAGTAATATGGGCTTGTCCCAGACATAGGATCTAAATACGTCCTCACTTCTTTCAATATATGTTTCTGCAACTGGCCTCTAGCAATTCTAGGCTTCAAACTATATCTCTGCGTCTGCTTTGTCATGTCAATTCTGGTAGACACAGTGTTGTATAATCGAAAGGCTTACATGAATGAATTTCTGTTAAGTATCAGCAGGGAAGTGCCATCATTCCTTTTGATTATTTTGGACAAAACATCATAATGACTGGCAAGATCTAGGAATAGGTCTACAACTACGTAGACATCAGGAACAATTAATCTAGCTAAACCACAAGTCCAAGGGTTTGACACTGGGATATCTTTATTAGAATTCTAATAAAAGTAATTAAAAAGTGAAAAACCTATTGTTTTTGGAGTGTCAACATCTCGTATATCTTGATAATCATCTATGAGCACATTGGCATTTGCTCTTTTGTTCTGAGTCGAACCAGGAAGCAGTTTGAGGAATTCATCTGAATAATTTATTTTTCCCTTGTCCTGTTCTTCTACCTTTTCACTTCCACCACTGGTCAAAGCTACACTGACCACTCTTCTCATGTTTACCGTGCTTGAATCTCCTTTTCTTCACCGATATTGAAACAAATCTATCACTGAGAGTCACTTACTCCCCTGTGCATAATTCTCTAAAAATGATGAGTTTCAAACAACAGAAAACCCTATAATTCTCTAATTTTTCTCTGTGTATAATATACTTAGCTCTTCTCATTTTGGAATTATGAAAGCAAGATGAATGAAAATGAGAACACCATCAGCTCCTTATAGTAACCATTTGAAGTACACAGCTCATGATTTGGAAAACATCAATTCTGTCTTTAATTCAACATACTGTAAACTTGATTGAAAACCTAGCTGTGGTTCCATGAGCATGACAGGAAATCAAATTCATAAAACTAAATCCTCGGAAAAACCTTACAAAATTCAAATGAGTTGACATGTCTTCCTGTGATTGGATAACTGTCATACATCTCAGCTACCCTTTTCTGCACAGTAATGAAAATCTAAAACTGTGATTGGTTGATGAGTAATTCACACTGTCATATCTGATATTGCCACCTTTTCTTAAAATTTGGTATTAAGCAACCATGCAACTGTATATAATTTCTCTATCACTGACCCTAGTTCCTAACCCATGATTTCTCTGGAGACATAGCGACTACACAACTTTCCTTACCTTTGCTAACCATAGTCATTATTTGGCAATCACGTGACAATGAAGAAATCAAAGTCGCCAATTGTTAACACTAACCCACATCCTTTTCAAAAACTATGCGACTAACTGTCACTTTTATCTTTCACGGTTATCTCTGAGTCACTAGATGCTTTCTTTCCTTTGAAAGACTACGCGACTGCCCTTAGTCGCCCGATCGCAAAATACAAATGTTGAGTGTCAAAAATTCTCGAGGCAACACAACAGTTACTATGCCCTTTACCTTATCTGATGACCTCGTGACATACCCTTAACCACTGAGTCGTGAGGAATTTTCTCTTTGGGATCTTTTATTCTCAGACTGTGCGACCACCATAGGTTCTTTTAATGACTTCATCTGACGGCTGTCATGCAATCACCAAGTAATCCATTATGCCTTTAAAATATTCTGAGACATTGCGACAAATAGAATCCCTTAATGAGTCTCGTAGTCACTGAATAAAATTTTACCTTTTGGTGATCATGTGATAAGTCTTTGAAATCCACTTACCCTTCTAACACGTGTCTCATCACATAATGAAATCTGAGTCATCTCCTGAATCTGGTGACAACCCAGCTGTGGTTTTACCGAACCACATATGGTTAGTTACAAGGTCTCAGAAACTTTAAATTAACTGGCATCCCTTTTGGAGACCATGCGACTAAAGCTTTCACAACATACTTAACCTCAGGCCCATTTAGCGATTATGCAACAGAAAGAGATCACAATGTCTCATGATAAACCATTAACTACTGATAACTTCCTGCGACATCATGACCTATCTATTGGTCCCTTCATATACTACTGGCCTTTTCACTAATCCTGCAACTACAAAATACAAACTAAATCGCGAAGTTTGAAAATGCCAAAGGAATATTCTAATGTTGAATGAGACTACATGACACAAGCTAATCGCTAAGTCTGGGAGAAAAAAGGAATATGCCATTCAAGTTAAGTGACTAGGTGATCAGAATGTAACACATGACTTAAGTGAAAGAAAAAAGGTAACAGTGAAACATAAGCGAGAAAGACCTTAGGGTTTCTTTTCAATTGGAAACACTAAACAAGACCTAGGGTTTCAAGGTTTTTTGCACATTCTCATAAACTCAGACTTGAAAAACTAAAAACTTTGATAGGGAAAACACATATGAACTAAGAGAGCTCTACTTTAAACATGAAATCAGAGAGTGAAAACCATAAAACTTGGGAAACTAGCCAAAACCGGGAATACAACCAACAATAACCACTAATTGATCAAGCATGGGGGCTGTTTGATCAACATCTATATCAAGTACAATTTGTTGAAGGATTCCTCATGCAACTTCAAGTACCTTTGCTTCCTTGGTGGCTTTTCTCAACTTATCTTGCATATCCTTCCTTTCACAAAGTCTTGCATACTTTGTCAATTCAGTAGGATCCAATGTTCTAGGATCACATACTGGAATCTCGATAATTTCATCTAGAGTGACTGCATTCTTATCCTTTCTCTTCTCCTTCCTTGAGATTTTTAGAAGCATATATATGAACTACCAATGCTAGTTCATTTGTCTTCTCTAAGGCACTCAGTGAAGGCTTTGTAGATGAAGCTTCTTGTGTTTTCTACTCGGGGTTCACCTGTCAGTTTGGTGAAGACATCTCTCCATCAACCTTGGGTGTTTTTGCAGATTTCTCTTTAGTTTTCTTCTCTTATTCATCTTTCTTTTCTTCTTCAATCTTTTCCTTGTGCTTGTCCTCTTCTACATTTTGTTTTCCTTCTTTATTATGATCAGTATACTTGTCTTTCTGATCATCGGTTGTAGCTTGATCTACAGTTGTATCTTTTGTTTCATCTATTGTGTCTTTTTTTTTTCCGCATCACCCTTGTCTTTGAGTATGCTTGTATCTGCTGCATTTGATTCTTCATTTCCTTCTAGAAAATTGATGGCCTTCATCAATACTGGCATATTATTCTACGTGCTAGCATGTGCTACATCTAGAGTTGTTTCCTGCTCATCAGTTTGATCCTTTTGAGAAGTGACATCTTCATCTTTTTGTAGTTGATCTACAGGGTCCAGTCTTGTGATGTTAATAAGGGAAGTCTCTGGCCATATCTCATCAGAAACATCCATGTCTTTATTCCTTTGTGTCTCCAATTGTTGTTTCTTGTTTTCATCCTTAAGAGATATGAAAATTACATCATCTTCTTTCTTTGGATCTTTATTAGAGTCATAATGAGTGATATTTTGAATGTCAAGATCATCCATGACTTTGTCTAAGTCAATGGGCTCATTATTATCTACATTATCCAAATCAATGTGCTTAGGACTTGATTTATCTTTTTGCTCCTCTACATAAGGTGTGTCGATGAGAAGTAATTGATTCTCACAACTTGTTGACTCTATAGGTAGATCTAGGATTTGTCTCCATTTGGCCTTGGTCATGTTGTACAGCTTTATAAATTTATCCTCTAGCACTTTATAAGCTCTTATCTTTGCTACAAATTTACTTGAGTGCTTTTTCATTATTTCTTTGATCTCTTCCATCTTTGATTTGGGAGGCATGAGTGTGACAAGTACCCTCTCCCTTGCTTCCTTTTCTATGTGTAAAGCATATGACCATTATTCTGAAATTTTGTCACCCAGTTCTTTGGGTATTTGACCTAAAAATTCTACTAGTGCATATTTGAACTTAACCAGTGCCTTGATTATTACGTCTTGTATTTAATGTTGATCCTTTGGCTCAATTTTTTCCCACTGTCTGAATTTCCTATCAGTCATTGTACCAGTTGTAGCAATTGAATTGTCAATTTCATCCATTATTCTAGGGGCTGATCTTTTCTTCTCTACATCAGGCGCATCCTCTTTTGAATCTTCTATGTCAGCTTTGGTCCTGTCCAATCTTTTCCTCCTTTTGGTAGGTGTTTGTTTCATAGTTTTCTTCTCTATCTATTGCTTCCTCTTATAGGTCCTCACTTGACCTTTCTTGAGAGGTGTAGTAGCTTTTATAGTTTGACTTCTTGTTCTTTGAGCCGCTGTGGTTCTTGGTTTCTTTGTAGGAGGTGGAGCTATGTTTGATTTAGTGGCCTCAAAATCTTATTCTTGCTCATGTTTCTCTTCACCGATGGTACCCTATTCCTCAGTTTCCTCTATTTGTTCTTTCTCCTCCTCATTGACTGATAACATCTTTTCAAGATTCTTAACCATCTTGTTTTTCTTGTTGATAGTTTTCTTGATTACTAGGCCTAATATTATCTTGGACTTGGTGTCTTCATATGTCCCAAATATTTTCTTCTTACTATCAAGTGGTTCATTCAACAGTGCATCAATTGCATTTTTTGCTTGATCTATGTTAATCTCATAATCAAGAAGTGCTAACCAGGCTGTCCTTGGTACAACTAGTTTAATGTGAGTGAAATCTGAGTCTACAATAAAACATATTTCATCCCTACACTTTTCAATCAACTGTTCATGGATTCTCACTCTTTCCATCATCTTTTCCTTGAAGTCAAGGAAGTATTGAGTCATTAGTGAATCAAAATTGTCACCTAGTGACTTGATAAGGTCACTAATATGCAATGTGACTAGCTTGGTAGTGTCCCATTTAACTTATCCAACTGAAGGAAAGTGTTCTTGAAAATAAAAGGATATACACATGATGAGTGAACCAAACTTACATGTGTTAGTCTTTGCAAACTTGATTGTTGTCATATTCTCATCAAGTTGCTTCCACATGATCTCACATAGATCCATCTGTATTCCCTTCATGACTATCTTGTAAGTTGTGCTTACTATTATTGATGATATGCTATTTGTCATGCTTTCTTGGAAGATTTTGTAGCCTATCACACATGCACCAAACCTCATTTCCTCGTCAGTGATGGTGTTCACCTTAAGACCTCAGTTATCCCACACAATATTTATGATTTTTTCAACTTCTGGCAGGGAGGGATGCTTGTGTGCCTTAGGTTTGTCAGTTATCGGGTAACCAGTTACAACATGTAACACATCCTTTGTGATCTTCTTAGGTTCATCCAACCATAACTTTTGGTCATGCATTCTGCTTAAAACTAACCTAATCCAGTCAGTTTTTAAAACCCTTGGGAAATATAGGGAATTAGTTATCCCTTTTACTTGCAGATTCTTGTGTTCTTCTTTCAGGTTTCCTTGTTCATCACATAGCTTCTTGTAAGCTTGATCTATCTCCAGATCACCTATTTCAGTGATCTTGCAATGAATGTAAGACCTTATGTCTTCTATCAGCAAAATCCTAGGTGGAATTTTCAAAAATGCACTAGATTCATCAGGTTGCAATGAAATTGCTAGGCATATCTTGTACTTAGGATCCACACAGGTGTTGTTCTTTATTAACTTAACGACATTCTTGTTATCATTCTTCAACTTTGCGGTTCTTGAAGTGGTTGCCATCGTATTTCAAATTTTGGGATTTCTAAAAAATAACAACAGAGTTCTTCGATGCACTTAGTACTTACTTTGATCCATGTGGTTGGTGAGTGATCTATTTGGAGTGTGTTGGATCAAGTCGAGGTCACTCTACTAAATTCTCTCTTATCACTCTATTTTTGCTCTGATCTTTCTTCTCAAATCATGTCTGTAGAATGAAGTGCTCATATTGAGTATTTATAGACTTTTTTTCTAAGTGTGTCATAAATGCTCAACAACTCATCAGGTCATGAAAACAGAGTTCATTGAGAAGACTCTCAAATAACATTCTAGGTGTTGACAAGATTCTCAGGATGGTTGTTAAGATTTTTTATTTTATCGACAGATATCAGTGTTGTGTTAAGACAACTTTACAACTTTGCTTCCTTACCAACAGGTGGTGGGTTACATTAGCAACTTAGGAATTTTATGTGTTGACTGACAATTCTCGGTAAGTGTAAATAGCTCATCCTTTATATTCACCAATGATTTTTAGTATGTGTTTACTAATAGGTTTTATTTCTCAGAATTGTAACAAGTAACATAATATACATCCTTATTCATGCAGATTTTGACTATCTATCAATTTTTATAATGGAATTGATGTAAAATATGACTTGGTGTAGTGTAGTTCCATACTTGTTCCTCTTTAAGTGAGGGTGGTGATGTCATAAAATCCATGGGATGAGGTGTCACCTAGTGCATTGCTTTCTCTAGCTACCTCAGTGGTTGAAGCTTTCCTCCACATTTTCTTTCTCATTTTCTTGATGTCTTCAATGGTGTTACCATTTGCAAAAGTGGTGCTTTCTATTATTCAGTCTATATAGTCCTTCTTTAGATGTCCAACCTTATGACAGTGCAAACATGCCATTTCGGGGTTGGTCCAACCTCTAGGCCTTTTGGTCCATGATCTCATGCAGTCTGCAACAATGTGATCATATCTACCACATGTTGTGTTGTTTATCCATGTATTATAGTCCCAAACATATTAATTGTCAACTCTCCTTGGTTTATATTCATTTTATTCATTTTTGGGTTTCCATGCTTCAATTTTCTTCTTCCTGCATTCCATAGATGTGTACCCATGCATTTTGTAGGTGGGACAGTACTTGTCCATATAGGTTTCCTTCTTTGGTTCTTTCACCTTTGATTTACATTCATGTGCTTTATGTCCTTTCTTGCTACAATTATAACAATGTCCAATGAATGTAAATGTAGATTTAGGAATACCTTTTTCTTTGCTCCTGCAAACATTTGAGGTGTGGCCTTGCTTTCCAGAATGATTGCATCATAGATTTCTTGGTCTAGGATTGGTGTAGGCATCTTTTGGATTAGCTTCATTTGATGACCCTCCATGCTCCTTGTACCCTATTCTAGTATTGGTGTTGGGTCTTCTTTGTGCATTCAAGAATTCATCCATCCTTTTTGTACTCTCTTCATCTCTCTTAATCATGTCATTATGATATTGTAGAATTCTAGCCTCATGCTTTAGTTTTTCATTCTCTTCTCTTATTTCACCGATAATCTATATTCTTTCAATGAGTTCCACATTCATCATGTTTGCTTCTTGACTCGTAAGAATAATCTGATTAGTTACCTCATGTTGATGCTATATAAGTCTTTGTATCTCAGACTCCTTTTCTTGTATCTTTTCTATGATCTTTCTTCTATCATCAATTGCTAGAGTTCTTTCTTGTTCAACTTGCCTTGCATTTTTCATGACATCAATCATTCTTACCATCTGTGTCTCTTGACCGATTTGCAGATATTTGACTTGTCCAACTAGATGTAGATTGATCTTAGTTAGGCTTGTGATGCTTTCTTCTGATGTATCTGATACCTTGCTTGTATTTGATCTTGAAGACTCAAAGAAATCTGGAATCTCTTCTTCTTGATAATATGTCTCATTATAGAAAGAAGCCATATTCTTTCTTTCATCTAGTAGTTGTCTCATATTGATTCTAGCTTCTTTATACTGTTCATCGAACATCTAAATTTCAAGATTTTTATTCTCAATGTTTTTATCAAGTTTTTACTTCTCCATTGTATGATATTTTCTCTTAAGCCTTTAAGCTTTCCAAGAAGAGACTTATATTTGATACAAATTGTTGAGATTAATGAGAAGTAGGACTGAGAGGGGAGGGGTGAATCAGTACCTCTAAAACTTTTAACAATTTTCACCTTTCATCTTTAGTAATCAATCTTTACTGTATTGCGGACCATATCTGATGTTTTTCTTATGCTTGTAGTATTAATTCATAAAATTAATTATATAAAACATTCATATAAATATTCATGAAATTAATAGACACATAACACAAGCTATGATATTACAAAAAACTCCTATTACGAAGTAAAAACTGTGCAGAATGGAAGGGAGCAGGTAAAGGCTTAAAATTGATCACTTCTGATGATCTACCCTATTAGGAGTATTAATTTGGAGACCTATTAGGATCTACTCTATTAAGATATTTTAACAACACTAATGAAGTGTGCACTCGGTTAAGAGATTTACAATAGGACTATTAATTCCACCTTCTTTGAAAGGATTTCTTAAGTGTACCCCACTTCTTAGAATGTGTACAATATGTTTGACCTAACTATATGCAATCTATAATTGATGATTATGGATCCTTTAAAGCTCATAGAAAATTAATATCACCTATAGTGATTGATTAATACCTTTTCTTGCCCGTTGGTAGCCTGTGTTCTATTCTTGACAACTGATTTGATCTTTATATGTGTTGTTGCATGAGTTCTCTTGTCTAATCCTTAGATGCTCTCAGTGGCTACAATAATTATCGAACAATATGTTCATAATTGATTGAGCATCTATTTATACAAGTATTTGACCTATTTTATAATCATGCATTATAATGATAACTCTAGATCCAAGGTATACAACTTGACCTTGAGCCTTTAGTTTGCATATTTTAAAATAGTTAAACTGATAAAAATAATAATAAATACATTGCTTTCTCCTCATGTAATGGATTTAAAAAAAATTATAACCTTTGATTTACATTCATGTTCTTTATGTCCTTTCTTGCTACAATTATAACAATGTCCAATGAATGTAAATGTGGATTTAGGAATACCTTTTTCTTTGCTCTTGCAAACATTTGAGGTGTGGCCTTTCTTTCCACAATGATTGCATGACAGCTTTCTTTGTCAAGGATTGGTGTAGGCATCTTTTGGATCAACCTCATTTGATGACCCTCCATTCTCCTTGTACCCTAGTCTAGTATTTGTTTGGGGTCTTCTTTGTGCATTCAAGAATTCATCCATCCTTTTTGTACTCTCTTCATCTCTCTTAATCATGTCATTGTGAAATTGTAGAATTTTAGCCTCATGCTTTAGTTTTTTCATTTTCTTCTCTTAGTTCACTGATAATCAATATTCTTTCAATGAGTTCCACATTCATCATGTTTGCTTCTTGACTCGCAAGAATAATCTGATTAGTTACCTCATGGTGATGCTCTGTAAGTCTTTGTATCTCAGACTCCTTTTCTTGTATCATCAATTGCTAGAGTTCTTTCTTGTTCAACTTGCCTTTCATTGTTCATGACATCAATCATTCTTACCATCTGCGTCTCTTGACCAATTTGCAGAGATTTGACTTTTCCAGCCAGATGTAGATTGATCTTAGTTAGTCTTGTGATGCTTTCTTCTGATGTATCTGATACCTTGCTTGTCTTTCATCCTAAAGACTCAAAGAAATTTGGAATCTCTTCTTCTTGATAATATGTCTCATTATAGCAAGAATCCATATTCTTTCTTTTATCCCGCAGTTGTCTCATACTAATTCTAGCTTCTTTATATTGTTTATCGAACATATAAATTTCAAGCTTTTTACTCTCAATATTTTTACCAAGTTTGTACTTCTCCATTGTATGATATTTTCTCTTAAGCATTTAAGCTTTCCAAGAAGAGACTTATATTTGATACCAATTGTTGGGATTAATGGGAATTAGTACTGAGAGGGGAGGGGTGAATCAGTACCTCTAAAACTTTTAACAATTTTCACCTTTCATCTTTAGTAATCAATCTTTACTGTATTACAGACCATATCTGATGTTTTTTCTTATGCTTGTAGTATTAATTCATAAACTTAATTGTATAAAACATTCATAGAAATATTCATGAAAGTAATAGACACATAACACAAGCTATGATATCACAGAAAACTCCTATTACGAAGTAAAAACTGTGCAGAATGGAAGGGAGAAGGTAAAGGCTTAAAATTGATCACTTCTGATGATCTACCCTATTAGGAGTATTAATTTGGAGACCTATTAGGATCTACTATATTAAGATCTTTTAACAACACTAATGAAGTGTGCACTTGGTTAAGCGATTTACAATAGGACCATTAATTCCACCTTCCTTGAAAGGATTTCTTAAGTGTACCCCACTTGTTAGAATGTGTACAATATGTTTGACCTAAGTGTATGCAATCTATAATTGATGATTATGGATCCTTTAAAGCAATTAGAAAATGAATATCACCTATAGTGATTGATTAATACCTTTTCTTGCCCGTTGGTAGCCTGTGTTCTATTCTTGACAATTGATTTGATCTTTATCTTTGTTGTTGCACGAGTTCTCTTATTTGATCCTTAGATGCTCTTAGTGGCTACAATCATCATCGAACAACATGTTCATAATTGATTGAGCATCTATTTATACAAGTATTTGACCTATTTTATAATCATGCATTATAATGATAACTCTAGTTCCAAGGTATACAACTTGACCTTGAGCCTTTAGTTTGCATGTTTTAAAATAGTTAAACTAATAAAAATAATAATAAATACATTTATTTCTCCTCATGTAATGGATTTAAAACAAATCAAGAAGATAAATATATAACTTTAGTGATTTATCTGACATGGAAAGTTAGATCCTCTTTTTGCGGGATGTAACTGACTGTCGGATCTTGATCATCACTGTGAACTGAGAGTCTGTCACTATTCCTTCATTGAATTGATTGTCAGGTTCCCTTCATCTGTTGGGTTCCACTCTTTTATTTTTTCATTGGGTTGCACTATTGGTTACTCGTTGGGTTCCCTTGTCATTTTTGTCATCGGGTAGCACTAAATAATGTTTTTTGGGATGCTTTGTACTTGGCAGTATCGGCAACCTTGGCGTTGGGTAGTGTTGTGCCCTGTCTGTCGGTGTAGTATAAACCAATGGTGTTCATAATGTTTTTCCTTGTATATACTAATGGAAAAATATAATGTCTTCATGTACGAGTGGTTGGTTATGACCTTTGGTTTAAATAATGCACCGAGTACATTTATGAGGTTAATGAATGAAGTTTTGAATAAAATCTTGAATAAATGTGTGATTGTATACTTGGATGATATTCTAATATTTAGAAAGGATAGAAAAGAACATTTGATGCATATTAGACAAGTATTACAGAGATTAAAAGAGGAAAAGTTGCTGATAAATCTGAAAAAGCATTCCTTCATGAAAGAAGAACTTGTGTATTTAGGTTTTATGATTTCAGCTGATGGTCTGAAGATGGATCCTAAGAAGGTTGAAACTATACTTAGTTTTCCTACACCTGAGAATGTCAATGAGGTAACATAATTCCATGGATTGGAAAGTTTTTATACTTGTGTTAGCCTTAACTGATTTCAATGAGATATTTCAAGCTGAATGTGATGTAAGTGTAAGTGCAATTGGAGCTATGTTGACTCAAGAAGGTAAAAATTTTGCGTTCTATAGTGAAAAGATGAATGATACTAAAAGGAAATATTTTGTCTATGATCAAGAATTCTATGCTATTGTTCAAGCTATGAAGAAATGGAGACATTATTTAATGTCAAATGAATTTTTTTTGTATACTGATCATAAGGCTTTACAGTATTTGGGTAGTCAGAATCAGTTGAATCAGAGACATATGAAATAGGTAGAATATTTATAGAGTTTCACATTTGTGATTAAGCATAAGAGTGGAGTTTCTAACCGAGTTGCTGATGCATTGAGTAGAAGAAGATCTTTGTTGACTGAAATGAGAATTGAAGTTCTTGGTTTTGATGACATCAAGCATTTGTATGAAAGTGATCCTAATTTTTGTGAGCAGTGGGGACTGTGTGTTGATGAGACTTTGTGACCGGCCCGCCAACAGAGTGTAAGTTGTCACCAGGTACCAGGGTACTGAATAACTTCACGTGTAAAGGTTGTCCAGGGAATAAATTCTCCGAGCCTTAAAGCATGTGAGAGTCAGGTCTTGACGGTGCGGGAGCTAAGCTAGGAGTGTGACTGTTTTGTTCAAGGGGATAGCTAGTTTTCTTGGCTCATCTTCTCTAGGGATTTTGTTAGATCAGAGTTTCTTACAAGCATTTGAATTACCAAAGAAAATTCAAAAGATATGCCAGGGTTAGAGAGTATCTATTCTACCTATAGTTATGCAAATACATTTAAAACATCAACCATGCTCTAACATGCTACACTAAATACTGAATGCATACAGAGCCATCAGTTCATACATATTCAATATCAAGGGGAAAATAAGGTCATTAATCTACCTAAAAAAATAGAGCAAGGGACATCAGAAACATACATCACAAAAGAACATTAATCCAAAGATGAGAATGCTAACAACTTCATTTCCAAAACTCTTCTTGCTTCATTAACAGGTTTTCCAATAGCACTGGTGCGTACAATAATGGCTCCAAGAGAGCATCTATCTATTGAGAGCTTCTAAGAACTAAGGAGCATTGAGCTCTATAAATACAAGAAATAAAATGCTAAAACGCTATAGCTATGGATTGCAAAATCATCAATTTTTCCAACCCTTGGAATGAGGTTAGACTTATTATTTATACACAAAGGTTTTCACTAAAACTAGCCTAACTTAACTTTACATTCAACAATAAAATACAATTTCTAGTGGTTGGTACTACCTACACCATGTTACAACATTCTTGAAGAGAGCAGAGGTATAACATGTTAGAAGAACAAGACAAGAAAAGTGGTATGGAAGAATCAGCCTCAAGAAGAGAGCCAGAGGAGGAATAGAAGAATGGTAGTTTTGGCCTAGTGTAGAACATTGCTGGCTGCGTACATGTATGGGAGTGTTGTTAGTAGGAAATGTCAAACGTTTCCCACCTGTTCATCCATCAAGTCATCAAATGCCTACACTTTCTTTTTCATACTCCTTAGTGCATCTATGTCACCCTGTGGGAGTAGTGCTATGGATGTGGAAGCTTCTGGAGGAATCGAAGTGATGGGTTGTGCAAGCTCCAGCAAAAGCCTGACAAGATTTGTGTTTGTTTCTCTTTCTTCCTGAAGCTTTTGGGTTTGTTTCTCATAGCAAGTTTCTACTGCTTTGGCTGCTTCCCTCAGTAGGTCCAATTCACCCTTCTTGCCCCTCTTCCCTAGAGATATCTCTATGATCGCATAATCCTTAGCCTTTGTTGTCACCGCATCTACCTCTGGGGGAGGAGTTTCAACTATTGCAACTGTACCCCCACCCGGCCCAGTCCAGATGGTATGGACTATCCAGGCCTTCTTTCCCTTGGGGGCATCTTGTGCTTGCACCATCATCTCCACCAGAGAGAGGTGGGCCTTGGCCAGTGTTGGGGCATTCCTTTTTCTTGAATCCCCAACCATTGTAGTGGGGGAAGGGGTGGCCTTGCTGCCAGAGTCTGATCCTGTAAATCCCCTCTAGGGTTCTTTTGTGCGTCCTTGGTGTTCTGAGTCTCTTTGGACTCTTTTCTTGCATACTCTGGTCCTTTGGCATTATCCACCTTAGTGGCATTTGTATCTCCTGCCTCGGTGTCTATATCTTTAGTAATGTCGGCCTCAGCATCTGTGTCCCTGGGATTCTACCCCTTACCTTGTTGTTGTTGCTGCTATTGTTCTTCATCAACTTCCTTTGCCAGAATATTTTCCTCCGTTGGTGTATTCTCTGGAGGTGGCGGAGGTGTCAGGACAAGATTTAGTGTTTGGCCTACTATGATAACCTCTCTGAATGTTACCCTCTTTGGGGTAGGAGGAGGCATTTGAAACATGGCAGTTGAGGTTATAGTTGCTCCCGTAGGTCCAACTCCCTCAGCAGATGCTATTCATTCATTTTGTACTAGCCTTTCCTCTATGGTGTTGGTCTTTGGGACCTATACCTCCAGACCATTAGAGACATTTACCTATTCTTGTTCCTTTTCCTTTTCAACCTGGGCTTCCTTCTCTATGGTAGATTCTTTCTCTGGGGTCTCCTTTTCGGCGGGGATCACCACTTCCTCTTGGGAAGATATCTCTTTTGCTTCCTTCCCGATATCCCCTTGTAGCTCTATAAGCTCATCTACCTTGAACATGTCATTTAAGTCATTGTGTGGAAGGGAGGTCTTCGGGGGATCGTCAGGTTGATTGTCTGGCTCCAGGGAGTCTGAGGAAACAATCTATATTTTAGGGATGCTAAGTGTCCCAAGCTCTGGCTCCATCTTTGGCTAAGGACCAACTTTCCTCTTCTTCTTCCTCTTTGTTATCAATGGGGGCCCTTCATCTAGCATGGTTGCCTACTCTTCCTCCACCCTAGTACCTGTTACTTGGACCATTAATTCTACAAGTGAAGGGGAATTGGGAGGGTGGACAATTCTAGCCATAATGGTCGAGGTTACCAACCAGGTGATTAAATTTTCTTTCATTTGTTGGGATGCCGCCAAAGTTTGCTGCATTTGTTCCACTATGGGAACTATAGATGAAACTTGGGGAGGGCCCCCCATCTTTCTCTTTCCCCTATCCTCGCCTTGCAAGGAGGTTCCAACTTCAAAATTTGAACCCCGCACAAATGGGCCAACCTTGCATGTAATTTTTGGGCACACCTATTGTAAATACGCATGACTGTATTGAATTACATTGTAGGTGAGGTCCTCTATTGTCGGGCCCTCTTGCACATCCCAATCCACTGGAGGGAGGGCCATCTTATCTACTCATTTTTCTTTATATTGTGGGTCCTCAGTAGACCTTGTATCTAAAAAGTCCTTAGGGAACTTCCGAGGCTCCAGCTGCTTCATCATCCCCTGTGTCATCCAGACAAAATGCCTGCTCTAGAATTCAAAGGCATCTTGACAATCTTCCAAAAAATCCTCCAAGTGAAACTCATGTATGGGAGCCACCCGGGGAAGTGTCATTGCTACTTTGCCTAGCAGATCAAAATTCTTTCGCTCTAGATAAAATTCTGCCAGCCCAAGGCTGTTGAGTTCTTTGTCAGCCTCCTTTTCCATTGCAAGGTTGTAGGTACAATTCTCACAAATGATTGGGAATGGGACATTGGTAACCTTCTTCACCATGAAGAGGGCGTGCAGCTCCAAAATTTTTTGGTAGTATTCCAAAAGAATTATCTTATCCC
Organism: Thuja plicata; assembly: GCA_018584345.1. Lineage (NCBI taxonomy): Eukaryota > Viridiplantae > Streptophyta > Pinopsida > Cupressales > Cupressaceae > Thuja > Thuja plicata. The sequence continues at coordinate 240,395 of MU226401.1, read as the reverse complement.
AATAGTGTTTGCAAAATAAGTAGGGTTTCCTGGATAATCCAGTCACTCGAATGTATGTATGTTGTTTGTATTGAATGTAATAGTAGCTGTAAGAGCTTACCAAATCCATCACTTCCTTAGAGAGCGGATATCTGACATCCCAAGTAGGTGTGAGGAGGTTATAGTAAATAAAGGCATCATTCACTCAGAAGAACCTGAGGAAACTATCCTCCTAGTGGATCTTTGGGAAGTAATCCCATGGAGCATTCTAGCTTGTGCCAGTCCTGAGCACACCTTCTATAAGTAATCCCTATGTCATAGGGCATTGTTGTGCTAGTGCCCACAAAACATAGGATGTCACATAGAATTTGGGGGTCTGAGTGACCTTGACCAGCTGAGAGTCCACATGATTTGCAATGATGGTGGCCCAATCAAAATTCTTCCCTCTGGAGGTGATGCCTAATAAGAAATAGTACATCCATGCCAAGAATTCCCAGGCATTAGGCTCTCTAAAGACCCTACATAGTGCGATGATCCCCATCTGTATGCTTTCTTTGAATTCGGTTCCGGGGATCTCCAGCTTCATCTTTTTGAAATATTTCCTTGGCACCTTAAGCTAGTTGTTATTGAGGTATTGTCAAGCCATGTGTTGTAACTTATGAAATTCTTCCAAGGCCAGAGCTTGGGTGAGAACAACCGCATCATCAAATTGGGGAATCCCTATCCCTGCCTGAAAGGTCACAGTGTCTAGAGACACCATAGGAGTTGGATAGCCTGTCAGAACTGGGGTGGTGCGCATGATAGCCTAGATAGTTGTATTATAGTGTTCTACCAAAGTGAGAATGAGCTCTGGGGCTTGCACAGAGTAGGGGAAGCAAGCAGCCTGTAGGATCCTGGAGTTGGCCACATTGAGGGCCAATGGATCTTTGGCAATGTGTTGAATGTACATCATCTTTACTAAGGCCTAAATTTTGGCCCACATTATGACACTTGTATCGGTGATCAATTTAACCTTGGAATCGACCTTTGATCCCAAAATATCCTCTCCCTTAAGATACTTCATTGTTAATGGGATTTTTTCTAAGGCCTTCTCAACCTTTGTCTTAATAGTTGCCTGAGTGGCAGCAATAGTGGGGAGTTCCAGACTCCCGGTGGGGATGATGTAGATGCCTCTAACATGATTGGTGAGTTTAATTATGGAAACCTACAACACAGGATGACTGTCAGTATGTATATAAAACAAAACATTATTATAGATTCCAGAGATCTTAACACCGCATCACATCTGTCCCTGAAAGAATTGTTAGTTTATGTCAAACTCTGAAAATATATACATATAATAAGAGGACTTAGGAATTTTGACCTCTACCTGGGCCTCCGGGGACTCTAGCACATGTGATAAAAATGAAATAAGGACCAAATGAAGACCTGGGACCCAGAGTCCAGAAAACTAATTGTTACTGATGTGACTATGAATGAGTCATATTAGGCCGATGTGGGGGTGTCACGTGGCCATGCAGTAATGGGAGTAATGGAATTAACACTAAAAAATGTCCAAAAATGTGATAAAATGAATGCCACTTGGGTCAGACTTGAATGCTCACATGGGAAACTTAATATGCCATTAAGGCTGACTTGACAGAGGAGAGAGAAAGCTACCATGGCTCAAACCAATAAGGTGCCAAGTTTGAACCAGGCATACATCTTTCTTGGATGAGCTCCATGTTTAAAGCTTCTATTGCATAGAGTGCAATGAGCTTTCCACTAGACAAAGTGTAGGATATATAGGGAATATACAGACTGAGCCAAAGCACACACGAGGGCCGAAGCATGACTCACAGGATGGCTAAAAATGGACATATATATACATATACAAAAATTCACACAATGTAGAAAATACATAGTATATAAAGAGGTGTTTATACTAGACTACAACTTCATAGAGGGTGGACAACCCTCTGGTAGATCAAAACCACCAATGGGAGGTGAAGACAAGACCAAAACCAAAGATGAAAAGACAAAATAGAACAAAGAAAACAAGCGAAACAAGCGAGAAAACCAAAAAAAACAAAACCAGAAGGGAAAGAGCTGAAGGACCTACCTGAAAATAGGGAGGATGTGGGAAAGATGAGCATGAAAGGTTCTCTACAACATGTTAACCTTCGAGTAGCCACAAACAAGCACTACAAATCACTATTAATCAACCACTAAACATAGGGAGAAAAATGATGTTTAAATCTCCTTAATCGCCTTTGAATCGCTCTAATTTCTCTAAGTGTTTGATCATGGTAAATGTGAAAATGATTGGCAATTTATATTTATACCCTTAGGGTAAAAATGTGTTTCTTTCTCTCCACAAACTCTAGAACAAGCAAACCTACAGACTTCAGGCCCGAGGATTCCATGCAGTCACATCTTCTTGCGAAAGAAGACATGATGAAAAAGAATCCCAGAGTTTGGGATCTAGCTGACTCAAAAAGAACAAAACCAACTCCGAGACTAGGTCCCAGAGACACAAGAAGACAAAAAAAAAAAGTAAAACAAGCAACCCTAGTGGAAGCAAATCCCGGAGGGAAACAAAGAAAACAAAATAAACCAAGGAAAAGCAAAAGCAAAAAGGGGGACCCAACATTTTGCCTACAAAATGTAGGGATGGGTATGTAGGGCATAACAATGTGCAAAGCACCTAATTTATATCAATCAAGTAAGTATGAATACTATTTCATTTAGGAAGATATGTTGTTGAAAGGTATTTAGTTGTGCATACCAAGAGGTTCAATGAGAACTAATTTGATAAGGGAGAAACATAGTAGTAGATTGGATGGACATTTCGGTATTGATAAAACATTGATTTTTCTAAAGGAAAGGTATTTTTGGCCTCAATTTTATAAGGATTTTCAGAAATTTGTGAAAAACTATGGATTTTGTCAAGTTGAAAAAGGAGTAATTCAGCATACTAGTTTGTATACACCGATTACTATTCTTGAGAAACTTTGGAGTGATATCAACATGGATTTTGTTCTTGGATTACCAAGGATAGAAAGAGGTAATGATTCCATATTTTTTTGTTGTGGATAGGTTTTCTAAGATGACACATTTCATACCATGTAGAAAAAAAATAGATGCAGTACATATATCATAACTTTTCTTTAAGAAAATTGTTAGATTGCCTAGATTACCAAGGAGTATTATCTCTGACCGAGATAGTAAATTTGTTAGCTATTTTTGGAAAAAAAATTGGAATAAGTTGGACACTGAGTTGAAGTATAGTTCAACATTTCATCAAAATACTGATGGACAAACAAAGGTTGTAAACCAAATTTTTGGTAGCTTGTTGAGATGCCTAGTTGGACACACACCAAGTAATTGGGATTTTATGTTGGCACAAGAAGAGTTTGCATACAATAGTTCAGTAAATAGAAGTACTAGAAAGATGCCTTTTGAGATTGTTCATGGCACACAACTGAGATGTATATTGGACTTGAGAGACATTATTGAAGAAGAGAAAAGAAGTGTTGAAGCAAAAAAATTTGTTGAATTTATGAAGACATTGCATGAAGATGTAAAACAAAAGCTTGAGAAAAGTAATCAGAAATGCAAAGATAATGCAGATAGATCATGAAGACATAAGATTTTGAAGTTGATGATGTTGTAATGGTTCATTTGAAGAAAGGCATATTTCCTATTGGAACATATGGTAAACTTAAAATGTAAAAATTTGGTCCTTGCAGAATACTAAGAAGATTTGACAGTGGAAATTCTTATGAAGTTGAATTACCTGATGACATGGATATATCACATATATTTAATATTTTAGACTTGTATGAATATCATGAACCTAATGAAGAAATGGCAGTACCTAGTGATTATCCTAAGAAATAGATAGAGGAATTGGAATAGATTTTGAAACAAAGAGTTAGTAGAAGTACAAGAGGAAAGGAGTACATGGAGTATCTGGTAAAATGGAAGAACAAACCGATTGAGGACTCATCTTGGATATCTCAATCTAAGTTGGATTTATTTTAGGTTTGACCTGATACATGATTCAGGGAATAATTTATTTTAACCCCAGGTGTCTGATGCCAGAGCATCTTGGGTCCTTGTCAATCCTGCTTAACCAAAAATATGTTTGCTTTTGTTCTTTATCTTGTTTGGAGGCTGATCGGTGAATTGCTCAGCTACCCTGTTGCTTGGGTACTCTTTCTGTCTTGCTTTACCAATAGGTCTCAGTGTGTGTTGGCTTATGTTTCTTGATTATTCTTTCATCGAGTTGGTCTTCTATTGCTCAGTTATGATCTCACCGAGTCATTCCTATTTCTCAGGTGTCATCTTACCGAGTGGTTGTTGTTTCTCGGTGATGCTCTTCCCGAGTTTCTTATCCTAATCTAGCCAAATTCTGCATTTAATTTCTATGGCATGCTTAATGTAGGGTCTCTCATTGGAATCTTTGTGGACCTCAATCTGGGTCTCTCTTATGGATTTGAGTGCCGATATCTTTGGTGGACTCTTGTATATATTTGTTACTTTGTTCTTAGTTTTAGGCAGTAGTTTTTTGAGAGGATAGTGGAATTGGATAGAAGATTAACTATTGAGACATTAAAAGGAAGGTCTATGACATCACATGTATGAAGTTCAATCTGTAATTCATTTGAATGGATATGGATGAAACTGGGAAGGCCTTATAGCCTGACATGTAATGAGTTTGATCAATTAATCAAAGTTATTTGTTGTTTCTTCTCACTCTGTGTGTTTTTGCTTCCACATTGTATTTGCAAGCGGGTTTGGTACTTCAGAGTGCCCTTGGCCCCAATTAATATCCCTCATTGCATCACATCAACACTCTCCATCTGAAGAAGTTCTACACCTAAGAATTCTCTATGACCAGTACCATGTACATATTTATGATCCTGGAAAAAGACAAAAAATTGGAAAAAGTCCTTAAAAATGATCATCCTGGTGAAAACCTGGTAAACAGGCACCTTGATGATTGAATCAAAAATATTAAAAAAAAGTGAAAAATAAAAAATCATAAAAAAGAGAAAAATAAAAAAATAAAAAAAGTGAAAAATAAAGACAAAAAGAAAATTAAAAAGAAGAAAAGGTGCTTTGGTAAAAGAGTAAAAGTACAAACCCATGTCACACTTTTATAAAGGAAAAGGACCACGGCATGCAAACTGTTCAACTTTAACGACATAAAAAGTGGCATTTTTATTTAGAATTTAAGGATGATGTAAACTAATGAAATGTGTAAAAATGCATGAAGTTTATTCCTATAATTTTTTAAGTTTATTTTGAACGAATTGATATAGCATTTAATTTTTGAAGTCCATTTTTCAATTGTTGAAAACTGCTGAAAATCTGGGGTCTAGTTCCCACCAAACAAGTATATGAAAATAATCTATTTTTCCTCTTATTTCAAAATATGTTATAGATAAAATGTATAGCTAGTGCAAAAAAGAAGAAAAATTGGTTTTCAATGTATATTTTCTCCGTTATAATTGCTCAAAGTTGAACTTTCTGAAATCAACAGTTTTCATCTCCCACCAAATTCCCCCTATCAAATCTACACTATTCAGAAAAAAAATTACATATTCTTGAAGAGGACTCTCTCCTCTATTGTTAAATATAAATTTTAAATTTTTTTGATATGATTTACTATTTTTTTACTTATTTGAAGCAACATCTTCCTGAATGTTAAAATACCTACTTGTTGTATTTTGAAATTATAATATATTAGATCTAATCAAAATAATATAAAATTTATATGACAATAATCTTGACCCTGAGCTCTACAAAAGGGTATTTTTTATATTTTAAAAAAATATAATTAAAAAGAGTAGGGGTTATTGAAACATTGATTTTCTGAAATAATTTTATTTCTTTGGTAATTGGTATAAAACATGCATTTAATAGACATTTCCAATTGGAAAAGTTTAGCCACATATCTTGATTAGCTAGAATGAATCTAGCTAGACCATATTTTTGACAAAAAATAATTATTATTTAGAAATACTCAAATTTAGCTGTGCTGATAAGTGGTCCTGAAAAGTGACACAACTTTGTGCTTTTACCCAAAATCCTAGTAAACAGGCAATTGGGTAGCTAAAAAAAAATCTCTGCCAAGTAGCTGAAAACCTGGTAAATAGGTGCCTCTTGTACCTTAGTGATCTATCTATCAATAATTAGTCTTGGAAAAAATTCTTTTTCTTTAGTTTTTACATAAGCTTTCGGTCACTTTCGTGACTTTTTGGTTCTTCTAAGAACCCTCATGACTTGAAACCGATCGAGAGTCATAGTCTAGGGGCAATTGAATTGACTTTGTCACAATAGTATGAGTCAAGTCAGTCCTCTTTATTTGGAATTAATTACTAGGGGGCAAGGCCCCACATTTGACCAAATCAATCAGAGTCAGTAATCTTGTCATTTATAAAGGGCACTTTTCTACTGATGCAATGAACTTTCTTAACACCTCAATCCAAAAGTGTTTCTCAACGCTACCTATTTGGATACATATGTGTTTCTCAACACACATAAGCTACACAAATATAAACAAAGATTGATAACAATCAAACATGACACACTCACAAGAACAATGGTTTTTCTCAACACCTCATACATGTACACATCCAAAAACTTTGAAACTGACTGAAGTATGTTGAACTTCTTTTTCTATGGTTTCTATTCTCATTGATTTTCGTTAATCTTTTCTTTGTCTACTTCTTGTTGGTGTGGTCTTGATGATCCTACAATGTCAAATAAACTGGGTGTATGTGATAATATCTCATGCATTAATGCAGAGAAGCCTCACATCTCTCGATCTTGTTTAATTGCATGTCAAGGTGATGTCGGAGCTATCTCCTTGACTATTATTACTCTTCTTTTTTTCACAAAATTGCACTCATGGTTATCTCAGCTTTGAAAGCCTCGATACTGGTGTACCCTTGCAACATCAAATGGAAACAAAGTTTAGGTCATCTTGTCTTTCGTGCCTTGATACTTATGTTAGTTTCCCATATCTTATGTGATGAGAGTCATATTCATATCCTTGTGGTCACAGTGGAACCAGTAAGGGTTATATCAAATTCGATGTCCCAAATGATCGATGATGAAAACTTTAAAAGCTAAAAGTTTAGTGACTACACCTTAGGTTGCATTCATCATAGTCTTGCATCTACATCTACATGGTGTTGAAATTAGTAGAATAGCTTTATCCCTCTCCAATGTGAAGGATTTGAGATTCTCATTAGTTAATCTTCTCATCATCAAGTGGTCAAGTGACATGTTGATAGAGACATGAATGAGTACCTGTGTTGACAATCACCTATTCAAAACATGAGATATTAGAAACATTGCATTCACATTGCATTGCATAACCATAACACTCATATCATTTATCACATTATATAAAATCATTACATCATTACATATTCATAACATGATTAAGATTACATTCATACATATATATGCATCAAAAAAGAAATTTAAAACATTGCACCATCATAAGTACTATCCATATATCTAGACATCATACCATAATTATATTAACAAGTGCATCAATATTTGTATAAACATACATATTTAGCTACATAAAGCATAAAGGAAACACATCCATACAATAGAACATCTCATAAAGAATATCACATCAACACACGTATCAGGAAATTGAATCACATGTGTCTCTATATATCATCAAATGTGTCAGGGGTACATCTCAAAATGTACAAATCCTCAGAGAAATGTCATCATAGATAAGACCCAAAATGGGTACAACATCCGAATGGATAAAATATATATATATCAATTAATTATGGATAACTCTTAGCCATATCCTCTGCATCTATAATATGTGGTGGAGGTTGTCATAGTTGTGGAGCATCATCAGCTAGAGGTATGCACGCACCCTGTGATCTAGCCATGAACTAGGAATATGGAACAACCTGTTATGCCACTGGCATTGCTGAACTATATGCAGCCACATAGTATGAAGTCATGCTAGTCTGCAGGGTGGCTACACACTAAAGATGATCATGCTCAGCCTATATGGAAACCACCCTCTAATCATGCTCAGACTGAATAGAGGCTACTCTCTTATCCCTCTCAGCCTGCACTAAAAAAATCTACTAATCTTTGTCTTCTATCAGATCTAATAAATGTTGATTATTCTCTTTGAACCTCATCTGTGCTACAACCATGTCTATCTAAAATCTCCTAACCCTCTCTCTTAGTGTACAAATGACATCTTGTGGGGTCCTTGGTGCCTGTTCCTATGCCTGACCCTATTCCTGCTCATCTTGCTCACGAAACTCACCCTAGCCCTAATTTGCATGACCATCCTGATGATGTCTCACTTGTCGGGCTGCCTCCTCAAAGGCTACTACATCCTATCCTACCACTAGGGTAGCCCATGATCTTGAGGGTAAATCAATCCCAACCGAACCTAAGTTGGGACCATCTCCCCTTTGCCTCTTCCCCACTGTAGGTGTTTCCCTACTAGAACTATGTGTTAGGTGTGCACCTATCCACCTCAGAAGTGTCACTGGAATGACGATAGGGATGGGGTCTACCTCCTCTATCCTAGGAACTCTCGCTGGCAGATCTATAAAGTAAGGGAATAGATGCATACCAAAGTAATGTTGATACTCAAGGGTCATACATGCATTATCTATATCATCCCTCTAATCCCAGGTAGCTTGGACTATCCTAATCATATCATGTTCTTCTATGATATATAAAATCCATGGGCTCCATCCCAATTTACCATCGTTGGAAAATTGGGTGTATGCTATGAACTCTGTAGAAATGGCCTGAGGATGACCAAACTATCTTTTTACTCTAGTGACCACAAACATCTCCACAATAGAAGGAGTCTGACCAATCAATGGACATTTCATAAAAATTTCTTTTCTCTGCCTACCCTAGTGTCCCAATGCCTCTATATGATCACCAAGTCATAACTATCAGATCATCCAACTACTTATGCCAATATCCTGTCTATCCTAGATGAGGTTGCATGAAATATCTGGCATATCTATAGATAAATGGTTATCCATATTTTCATTCATCATCTACCACCAAAAAACATATGGGAAGGTGCTCCCAATCCCAAATATGTAGAGCCTATTGGTGTCTATTTTATGTTGCAATAAAAACAAGAACAACCTCTTCTTCTTATGTCTGTTTTATAGAGGAGCCACATCCAAATATTAGTTCATGTAAGAAAAGGAACAACTAACAAGCACTCTAACAAATACTTCTACTATTTAGGTCCTGCTACACCAAGGCGGGATACCCTATAATAACTTCTGATATGTCTTATATGGTATTATTAAGCACTAATCTCACAATTACTCAACATAATAGGGAGATACTAGATAATTGGCTAATTACCCATTGAAAATCAACCATGAAATGGAGCATGAGATAGGAATTCACAACAAACTTGGACAAATGTAGACTTAATGGATTTTAATGTTTTCTTTTAATTGGAAAACACAACCAATATGCAACTAGATATGCAATAATATAGAACTTGTCAGCTTTAGATCAGTGCTTTTATCCATTGGGCTACACTCTGACTCAGATACAATATACTGAAATCAATATTCATCAAAGATTCTAGATCATAACACAATTATCCCAAACCCCTACTACCAATTTAATCCTAGCATGTGTCAAATGAATCTATGCATTAATCAGAGTCTAATTTAACCTGATCCTAGATCAAAAATCTCAACCAAGTACATAAACATAGAGAAAGACTATGCTAATGAATAAGAAATTCATAACTCATAAAACACATAACACAGGAGAGATTGGAATCTAGATCTTTGTATTAAATTCAGAGAATCATATTATACCATACAAAAAGTACTCATAGATAACCTCTTCAATAACCTGAAAAAGATCTCTCAACTTTATTTATGATTTCTTACAACTATCTAGTACAAACTATACTATATTCCCCCTTTTGACTGAAACTTTATAAATTGTTTACAATCCAAATTTTCTAGCCCTTTCCAATGATCTTGGGAATCCTTTTATAGAATAGGATTACAACAAGCTATAGATCATTTGGAATAAGGAAAAAACAAATGACTCAGTAAAAAGACAAAATAACTAATGAAGTGATAACCACTCTTGTTACAATAGATATTTAACATATTTTGTCTTCTGACTGCTTGGTACTTGTAACTACTTCAAAGTTGTTTGGAAGAAGCCACCTGGAGTCTGTTGTCTTTGATACTAGTGATGTAGGATCTTCATCTTTTCTTGTCTCATCCAATCTATTGGGCCTACTTTTCATTTACTGCCTCTTGTACATTGTCACCTTCTTTTTGATCAACTATAATGTACTTTTCCTTCTAGGAGGTATACACCTCATCACTTGGCCAAGAAAAGATAATGACTTCATCTTTTTAGATGTTAATCTCATTCTAATTGACACTTGCCTTTTCAATTTCTTCTGACAAAAATTCAAAAAATGCTCTGGCTTTACCGACTATCTCAACAGTTTGAACAAAAAATAGTGTTCTTTCCAGAGTAATAATGCTATTGGTTCTTATTTCCAACGCCTCATTCATTTGTCTATGCCATAGTCCTTAATTTTTTATATCACCACTCTTCTTAAAAAGATTGGGAAACATCTCATATCGGTCCTTTAAATATTCTTTCTTCAAGTCCACTATCTTCCTAATGACGATGCTCCTTCTTATGTCCATGTCCATCAGTAATTTGACACATTTATAAGTACCAATCAAAACAATGTCAATATTGTTTTCTTCTTTGGATGTGGTATGAAAGAATTTCAATTCTCTTCTCTTTCCCTTCTGCCTATCCACCATTTGATCCCATTTTTCCTTATATGCATTGTATTCATTTATTATGCTGACAATTTTCTTCACTTGTGAATAAATGGCAGTAGGAACTTATTCCTGAGTGCAATGCCTAAGGGTGGAATGTATCTTATTAGCATACTTATTTTTAACCCATGCCTCTGCTTCTCTAAATGTTGTAGATTGTTCAACCCAATTTTTCTTTGATTGTTCCAACTCAGTTCTTTTAGAAATTAATCTTGATTTCTCTTTCTCCAATTATTCTTGGGTGGTGGGATTTGATGGCAGGGGAGAAGGAGGATAATTTATGATTGGGCTTGATGATGATGGATGATGAGAATCTTGTCTAATCATCCTTTGAGGAACAAACTAAACTATTTTCTTACCTTTAAGGATGGGAATGTTCTTATCCTTTTCAATGGACTTTATCTTTTCCTCATTATATGATTTTATGACTATTTCATACTTTTCCCTCAGTTCTTTGATTTCTTCTTCCTATTTCTCAGCTACCTTCATGCCAAAATTTTCTGACTCAAGAGTAATGCTAGCTGCTTTTATCCCTGAGGCGTCTACTACTCTTCTCACTATGAGGCTACCTACATGTTCAACTTGATCATCTCCATCAGATACCTTATTGCTCTTAATTTTGATGCTTGTCTCACCTCTGCCTCAGTAGCATGGATAGTTTTGGTCTCCTTTCTCTCAACATCAAACACAATAGCATCTGTAAGATCCCATTTTGGAAGTATCAATACTCCTTCCTTCTTGACCAGTGCCCTTCCTTCTTTAGGAGTTATCTTCTCAAATCTAGATATCATTTTTTGTTTTATTTCATTTTCAATCTCTTCTTTACTCCTTGTAGCTTGCTCCTTATTCTTTTGTTGGCACTTATCCTTGAATTCATTCATGTGGATTCTCCATAAGAATTGTAAGAATGCCCTAGCTTTGACAAAATTGTCATCAGAAAGAAACTTGTCACTATCTTGTTATGTTAAGGGATCCAATTCCTTACCAGCATATTCAACAATAGTTAGATCTAGTGAAGCATGCTTTGGAACTTCAGGTACCCCTTCTTGTAACTCTTGGGTTGTGACATATATTTTTCCAACATCTCCCATTTCCAATAATTGTTCTACTACAACATTCTCATCAATAAGGAGTGGATTTTGGGAAGGAGAGTATACATTTTTCTATTGTTGTTGCTATTCTCCTTCTACCCTTTTCTTTTTTTGGGATGGCAATGATTGAGTGTTTGAGTCTAGTGGCCTTTTCCCTTTTGGATCCAGGGTCTTCTTAGCTTTTGGTAGCACTATACTATATCCTCTCCTTTGGTATAACACATATTTCCCTGGGGGGACATTTCTAATAGGAACTATAATACTCATCATTGCTTTGGCTCTTTCTAGTTCTGTTTGTAAAATGTTAGACATTTTCTAGTTCAATGCCTACATGACGTCTTCAAACATCTCCATTAAAGAATCTATCTTTTTAGCCCAAGGCTGAAAATCTCTTAATGGATCATACAACTTATCAAAGTGTTGCACAAAATCTAGGCTCTTCTTATATGCTAGCCATTTTTCCTTTTTTTTAATCTCTAGTTCTATCATATCAAATTCATTTTTGATTACATCGTCAGGAAAGTTAAACTGATGGTTCAGTACAAGACATTTTGTTTTCTCCCTAAACATATCTTTAATGAAAGCTTCCAGATCAGCACATCTTGATACTTCAATATTCAAATGATAAGGGGCCATATATGTATCTATGTGTTTCCACCCTCCCTTTGTAATAATGAATTGATGCGGAGCTATGATTGTGGGAAAAATAGTTCCTTTTCCTCTTCTTGTTAGTGCTTCCTCCTGCAGGCCTCCAATTTTCCTTATTATTTTTGCTAATCCTAACTTAACAAGAACTCTATAAGGTAATATATTAGGGACTCCCCTGAAGCCATAAATTCTGAATACTAGGTAAAATATAACATCTCCCCATTTATGTACTATTTTTAGTTCTTGACTATATTCCTTAGGCCTCAAGAGTTGTAAAAGTATCACAGGAATTCTAAGATCAATAGTCAGCAATAATGCCCTAATTCTGGGAGCTAAATATCCGTCAAAAGTGATATAACTTGCTTCTTTGTTATCCCATGGCATGTTTGCATTCCATAATTGTACTAGCATATCCTCATCATCTTTAACTTTTGTCAAGTCCATCTCATTTTCAAATAAATATTCCGCTTTGACTAAAATATGTGCATCAACAGAAAATACCATCCAAAAGGCTTAGTCACCTTTTTGTCCTGGATGCCTATAAAAACCTCATGTATTAGGTCTAAAATATATGGAGAAAAATAAAAATTATTGCCAAATGAGGATGAAAAATCTGTACCATCATGAACATATAATGGATGGGCATTTCCTTCTCTTCATCATCACCATAGATTTTACACAGAGCCCTATATACTCCCCTAGCCTTTGGAGTAAAGTAGTCCAATTTAAAAGGTTCATTTAAGGTTTCACTTCTTAAATAATTCCTTTGGGCTTGATAAACCTCAATAAACTCTTTGAAATCAATTTTGTCCATAGGGGTATCCTCATCACTCAATTTAAAGACTTCTCTGATTTCCTCTGTAGATATACTAACCATAATACGTCCATCATTGTCTTTGACCACCTTGGCTATTTTATCATATTTATCAGCTATTTGCATAAGCATATCTATATCCATGAAAACGTCAGGCACCACTAATTTTCCCACATCAAATTTTGATACATTATTATTTGGGGCATAGGCATTTCTCAGGCCAAACACTACCTTGAACAAAGCCAGACTAGTCATTCCTATATTTGCATCCATAGCCCACTGATCCAAATCATACAAACCTTCACCAATTTTTAAATGTAGGTTCTTGGGGAGCATTTCCTTAATTTTGGTTGAATCATTGGTTGACCAGTCAATTGCTACAACAGGTCATCACATACATTCCTTTCTTTGTAATCTATTTTACCCTTAATTATCTTCTAGGCAGCATCTTGAATTTAGGATCTTTATAAGTATAATGATTCAATAATTTTGATGACAAAATCCCATGATTGCTAGCCCTAATATTTCTTCAGAATTTACAAACCATAAATACTTGTATAATAAAATTAACCATTCTGCAAACAACTTGGAAGGTAGAATGTGATCATTGAAACTTTTTTTGCTCTACAATTATGAAAATTTTTCCAAGTAAGAATTGAATGATTGATCACATATCAATCTCATAACTTATGAGCATTAAATTATTACTGCGGAAAACACAGATTTTCCATTACTTTTCCTGAGTTCAAAATCTCGTGGCTAATGGTTCAGAACTGCTAATTTGGATCCTTTGAAACATGGCCATCAATCCTGACAACTTTCCTTCACATCAGATGGCACACAAAAATTCTTTCATAACATTCGTCTCTTCGGACACATGTCACAACAACACATTCCCTATAAGATTATGTTTCATACATCTTTGATCTAAGGCTTTATGCCCACTGTTAGATCTCTCTAAACTTGCTTGTGATATATCTCACTTTACGCTGATAGAGGGTCCCAGTACTTTGGACACACGTCACAACAACACTCTCCCTTAATGGTTATAGATGTATCACTTTATGCTCTAGGATTTACACCATCCGTCTGATCTTTATGATCCTCACTGACTTTAACCAACTTTATGACCCATAGCTTTGATCTGTAGGGACACATGGAAGCTCCATGTAATGCCTTAATAGTTAATATTACATCACCTTTTATTGGAGGCTTTAGACCAGCCGTCTGAACCTTTTTAACTTATCTTATCTTTAGTCAACCAGCTTTCCACTAACCCTAGTCTTCAACTTGCTTAGTGGTACATGTGTCACCATGGCGCATTGCCTTGATGCTTAACCTCACATCATCTTTTCTTTGAGGATTAACATGAGCTGTTAGATCTTTCTGAAGATGTCATATTATTATTTAAATATTTATTACCCTAATGGGCCCACTGGATTCCAGGTGGCATAACAACGCTTTCCCTTAAAAACTATTTCATTCTCATCTTTAACATAAGGCTTTGCGACCACCATCGGATCAAATCTGACTTATACTTTGTTTAACTTCATCTCTTCAATCATGCCTGGACCTACTTGGACATGTATCACCATGGCGCATTCCCTTGATAGTTAATTCATTCGCATCTTTGATATTAAGGCAACACGCGGGCCGTTAGATTAAAAATCATAGTCGGTCGTGCCAAAAACACGTGGCACCATGGTGCATTTCCTTGATGCTTAGATCTCATTCATCTTCTCATTGCGGGAATGCACAAACCATTGGATAAAAAAAACTTGCCTAAGACTTGACATAATACATTAAAAGAACTTACAAGCCCTCAGACTTAGGAAATATAAAAGTGGTTAGAGATTTTTGAACTATTGAATATGGCCCCATTTAAAAGATGACATAGTTGACACATGAATTAAGTGATAAAAGGTAATAGAAAATTAGAAACCACTCTGACGCTTAGGGTTTTAAGACAATATTCTACACATTGAAACATGAAAGAAAGGGTTTCAAGAATTTACATAAGACCTTTTTGCAAATACAGACCAAGGACTCATTTCTTTTGTATTTTTTTTTACCAAACCTAACAGTGGCTCTTTTTGGGATGAATACCTCCTGCAGTTATTGCAAGAATTCAAAATCTTGGGAGGAGTAGACCAACCTACTGGAAAACTAAAATGTTGGCAATTTGACTTCCTGAGGAAGCATGACTTATTTTGTGTTGTCAATCATGGCAACAAAGTCATACTTAAGTTCTGTTATGAAAGACAAAATGACTAAGTGTGAAAATAGGGCAGACAGACACATACAGAGATCAGTACATTAGCGCATGTGTAAGAGATCACACTAGAACATGCGTGCTTAGGTATATACTCTATGGTGTATATACATGCTAGATCCAGACGCGTAGAGTACAGAACATTAGTATGGAAAAGTTACAGGCAGATTAGTAGACCTGCAATCCAAGAAAAAGAGCATGGAAGCTGACTACAATTTTTATCAGCGTGAATGATTTTGTAATGTAATGGCTAAGCGCCTTTAGTTATAAGTTTGTATTAATGTAATTAATGTTGTAGTAAACATGTTTAGGCCGACTTGTTTGGAAGCATTGTATATTTTGGTTTAAAGGCCGACTACTGTTATATTTTAGGTCACCCCTAGTCAATTGTAAACATATAAGTATGTAATGTTATGTTATGTTACAAGCATCGATTATTGTGCAAGAGGAAGATACAGATGAGCAGTATAATGAAGTCAGTAGATTATATAGCTCTTTAAAGGAGTAAGAGCATTCACGCATACAAGGAACTGACCAGACAATAGTGTCATTATAGCAGTTCATTTTTTATATAGTACATATCAACATTTAGAGGGTTTTAGCCTTCATCTTATTGGGCAGTGATCCTAGGCAGTGAGCCATATACCTTTAACAGGGTTTTGTAAAAGACTCCTAATAGGGTCAGACCTTTAACCAGGTCATTGTACTTAATTTGTAAAGACTGCT
>MU226401.1:174664-200557 GCA_018584345.1 Thuja plicata | reverse complement strand
CTTAATACCACTTTTTAATTTAATTAAAATAATCAATTAGTCATCCTCATAAAATAATCATTATTTTGGACAACTTAATTAATTAGATTAATTAAATCAAACTACCTCTAAAATGGGGACATTACATCTTAATACTAACATCCACTTGCAACATTGAATCCGATTAAACCGGTATTGATACTCCCATAGTTGGTCATTTAACTAGTGAGGGTTGTACTTGGTTTCATAGAAAGGGTTACCACATGAGAGAAAGTCATATTCATATTGTTATGATCGTAGTGGCAGTAGTAAGGATTGTATTGACTCCTAGTTCCACAATGCTCTATGATGAAAATATATCTCAGTTTGCATTTCTTTCGCAAACCTCAAGGACAATTATTTGCATTGCATCTTCATGTTAGATTAATTGCATCTTCATGTTAGATTAATTTTCTTTCTCCAAGTTAGTTTTGAAATGGCTTTCCTTTCTAGCAATTTTCCAAGTTCAAGGAGGGGGGGGGGATAAAAGTTGACAACACTTCATCAAATTTAATGGTTTCAAGTCATCAATACAAGATTTTCCTTTGCATTCATAATCATTAATCTTTATTCATTATATATTCTGATCAAGAGAAAAGCAAAGAAATGAAACATTAATCATTATTCATTTATCCCAATCATTTAGAATTGCATATCATAAGTTAAAATGGCATACATCCAAAAATCAAAAAGATAGTTGCATTCATTTATCATAGCACTAAGTATTGCATCCATTGCATTGCATAAATCCATACATGGTTAAATCAGAAAAATGTATAGAACAAAGTTGCATTAACATCATTTGCATCCATTTATATATGTCCTACTCTAAGACATTGCATCCATAGCACAATATAAATAAATGCATCATAGAAACATCTAGATATGCATAAAAGGAAATCTCATAACATCATCAAAGGAGGAATCAGAGATCATCATAGATAAATGTCCATCATCAATGTCTATAACATAAATTAGTACATCAAAGGTACATCAACAAAATGATCCATACATCAGAGTACTGATAAAAAATACATATGATACATCATCAATGCCATATCAAGATATCATGGATCCCAAATCTATCTCATGACCCAATAGGGGCACCTGATCCATCTCCAGCTATACCTGTGCCTAAACCCCCTACACCATCGAGATCCCTATCACCTTCTCTATCCTGTGTACTAGGAGGTTCCTGACTAGTGCTCACACTAGTAGGTAACTGAGCCAAAGTAGTCAAAAACTACTGTAACATGGTAGAAACCTGATCTAATCGAGCAGTCACTACAGTCATCCCTACCTGTAAACCCTGAACATCCTACACTATACAATCCACAACGGGAGGAAATGGAGGTGCCTATGATACTGAAGGAGCTTGTGGTGCCTGTGGTGCTAATGGAACCTGCGGTATCACTGGTGTTGTGCATCTTTGTGGATCAATCTATGGAATCTATCCATGCACTGGAACCTGTCTAGCCACTTGAACATGTTTGTGTCTCTATCTGGTCCAATCTGCACCAACTATCAAAGGAGCCTGACCCTAAGGTACCTGTGTCTATGCTAATCTCTGCCTAGGCTACTTGAATCTGCTACCTCGGTCTCTAACATGTCCACCTCTCATCTAAGGTCCTGCAACTCTTTGTCCTTGAGGAGCCCTAGGTACCCTCTGAACCCTGCATCTAAGAGGTCTCCCGCCATCATCACCATCATCACCATCATCTCCATCATCCTCTGAAAGCTCATCCACATTAGGAATAGGCTCTGCTAGATCTATGAATCAAACAAACCGATGTTGCATAAACCACTCATGATACTCAGCTGACATCCCTGCATCTATAACATGTGTCATCATATCCCAGATGACATAATCTAGCTGATCAATCTACAAACAGGCCAAATGATAGTCCACCTATGTCCCCCACATCAATCTCTCAGCCTGTACCCTGGCATAAAGAGCCATACCCTGAGGCATGTCCTGAACCCGACTAAACTGATGAAGTACTTTCCCAAAGAAAAATCTCTCAATGACTAATGTTGATTGGCTGATCATCCATCAAGTAGAAAACATATTTGGTATCTCATCATCATCCTCTTGCCAACTATCACACTGCAGATATGGTCTCCATACGACCTGATCTATGTCATCTATATTGTGTCTCCAAAATTCAACCTTGCCCAGACGATGCTGGACAACCATGTCATCATACAAAAATGCATAAGGATACCCTCGAGCCCGCACTCATGCTGAAACTGGTCTCATAATGGGGATAT
This sequence comes from Thuja plicata, assembly GCA_018584345.1. NCBI lineage: Eukaryota > Viridiplantae > Streptophyta > Pinopsida > Cupressales > Cupressaceae > Thuja > Thuja plicata. The sequence goes on along the minus strand of MU226401.1, from coordinate 198,268 downwards.
GCTCCCAAGTCCACAACTGTAATACAACTACATCTGCTAAAAGTGTTGCACTGTGCCTATATACAACCTCATGAAAATCATGATATAAGTGTGCTAAAACACAAGACCCCAATCAAATCTCTGAGAATGTGCAATCATGTCCTCTAATATCTAGCCCCATCCGACCACAAAGCCATGTCCTCTCCTATCTAGAAGAAGTAATCCTCTAATCATAGCTCCTAACAATGCTGGTAAAGTGGGAAAAGAGGCAAACTGTGCCCAAGTAATACAATCATCATCAATGGTGTTATCTCCAAACACCCATCTGCATACACTGCTATCATACACTAAATCATAATACACCCACTCTCCATGAGTTGGGATCCTTAATAATCTATATACATCCTCGGGCATGATAGTCATCTCGTCGAGGGGTAGATAAAATGTATTATGGTCAGAGTGCCATCGCTCTGTCATAGCTTTCAAAATTCCTTGGTTCAACTAAAACCAACGGAGATCTAGAAGAAAACTGAGACCACATGTCTTGATAGTCTGTCGCTTAGGCACTGTAAGCTCATCAACTAAATTGAAAATCTTGGATGCTATACCCCATACCCGAAACTTGCGGTAATGTTCCTACATTTTGAAACAAAGTGAATCATATTAGTCTTTCTCTTGGTGAACCATTCTACGTTAATCAAACACATTAAATCTATCTTTTCTCAAACTTGAGCACATCAACTTATTGCTCCTAACCTCTATATTGTGAGACACAAGGACAATTTGTAATCATTTTTAATCAAATTCGATTGACCTATCAAACATTCATCACTATAACTTTTCTAATATCCTAAACACTAAGTGAAAATCTAGATGAACATTTTGTAGCTTGGAATCTAATTGAGTTATCTGAACGATCGATTGAAAAGACTTCATCTATTTTCTATCTCAAATTTCACCCTTCATGGTAGGTGGCACTTTAATTAGTGTATGCGGCTTTTCAAGCCCCGCGGCATTTAAATCATTAAACATGACACTTTAATCCTCAGAAGCAGCACTTGGCTAATCAAGCTGCCTTTTAAAGTTCTACGCAGATTTGTACATATCATAAGCGGCTTTTAAAAACTAGGGTTTTTAAGCGGCTCTTTGCTATTTGGGTTACAAATTTTTTCCTAATTCTTACGCAGCTAAGGATTTCTCCTACATGGCTTTTCAACGTGTAGAGGTGGCTTTTCTATGCCCTAAGTGACACTTTATCTATCCTACGCGCCTTTTCACTAAATTTTATCTAAAAAGCATTAAAATCATGTAATAAATGCTATTTAAAGAGCAATAAATACACTAGGAGAATTTGAACCCCTCACCGGAGGCCCGTAGTCAGGAGGTATCTCTTATTGGCATGCTTACTCAAACCTATGATCTCGAATGGGGACCACCATCACTGTTAATCTTCAGAGGCTCAGAGCAAAATCTCAATAGTAAAAAGTGAAAATGAATAGTAAATTTGGGTTTTTCACCCTATTTAATCTATTTTTTGAGATTTTTTGACCCAGTCAAACCAAATCTGCATATTTTGCACACTGGGGCATTTGTTTGACATCTTTCAGCATCATTGTTTATCAGAAATACAATCATCTTAGATCTATTCTATCAGCAGAGCTCATCAAATTTTTCACACCTCAAATCAATATGATTTCATTTCTGAGGGGGCATCATCATATCATCCAACTAGGATTCTGCATCATATCTTATATCAAATCTGGGGCATTGAAATTTCAAACTTTATCAGAGTATCATATCAATGGGGCATCATATCAGGGTTTCATATCAAGGTTTCATATCAGAGTATCATATTAGGGTTTCATATTAGGGTTTCATATTAGAGTTTCAAATTAGGGTTTCATATCAGGGTTTCATATCAGGTTTTCATATCAGTCAATCACCTTATTAGTATCAAATCAATGATCAAGACATCAAGCTTTCTTTGAATCAATGTGCTTCGCACATTAATTGAAAGAGGGGCATTTGTAGACACCTAAAATTGACCAAGCGTATCTTAAGCATTCAAAATTGTAAATCTCAGCCAAATGCCTTAAAATCTCATCTCGATGCATTAAAATGGATCAAATCAAATGGAAATTTATCAAATCAAGTGGAGAAAAATCAAATCAAATTAAAATATCAAATAATCATGAAACCAAATAATTAAATTCAAGCCTAAAGGGATTAATCAAATTGTGCAATTGATTTTTTAATTTTATAGTTCAAATCAAAAAGATCAAATCCAACCCTTTCACCCTTCCATGGATAAATTAATTAAATGATTGAGTTATTTAATTCCTAATTTCTTTGAGACAACCAACCAACTTTCCCTCCATTTGAGAACACCTCAAAGCTTTTGAATTAACCAAAGTTTTATCATGATCAACTCAATCTACCCCCTACCCTTGGGAAAATGCTATAAATACAAGCCATTTCCTTTGTGTTTGGGATCCAATAATTTCAAGAGCAAAATAATCCTTATTATAGGAATATGGAGGGCATTTGAGAGCTTTTGATCACATTTCAGCATTTGCATAGCATTTAGTATATCATGTTTAGGAGCATTTGTTGTTTTCTAACACATCTTGGAGCATTTTGAGCATTTTTAAGCTAGATTTGAGCATTGTTTATCATTATTTCTTGTTCTAGGATTTTCCTTGAGAGATATTAAGCCTGAGAGCTCTCTTAACAAAGCTTAGATGGAGAACCATGAGATGATATGGATTTTTAGCTTCAATTCTTAGATTAAATCATATTTTCTTTCCATAGAGTTGTTGTTATTAGTCCTAATTTCATGAAGGTGTTAATATTACACACACAGATCCCATAGAATAAATCAAAAGGTGCACATCTTATGGCCTTTTTAGATGTCACTCTATCTTCCCAGACATCCATTGTCAACTTTGAGTCCCATGCCTTCTTGTTTGTATCCATAACTCTCTTAATAATATAAAGGAGGATTTTTTTAGTGGACTCAGCTTGGCCATTCCCATGTGGGTGGTAAGGTGCAAAGTAAGATGTCTGAATGCCATATTCAACACAAAAATTGATATACTCCTTAGATTTAAAACACATGGCATTATCTGATATTATCTTCTGCAGGCACCCAAATCTGGTGATTATGTTCTTCAACAAAAAAACAATTACTACTTTACTGGTTGCTCTTTAAGTGGGGATTTCTTCAACCCACTTAGTAAAGTAGTCAGTAGCTACAGTGATCCATGCATTTCCTCCACAAGATTTAGTAGCTATCTCTCCTATAAAATCAATACCCCACTGCTAAAAAGGGGCTTGAACTTCTACTAGTGTAAGGGGTACATTACCTGAAAAAATTTAGATTGCCAGAGAAATGTTTGCAAGCATATCATCTTTTAACTAGTTGATGAGCATCATTAAAAATAATTGGCCACCAGAATCCTGCTCTTAAAACCCTATGTGCTGTAGTCTTGGCCATGTAATGGCCACCACACAATCCATTGTGCATTTCTTGTAGGATCCTATCTTCTTGTTCTCTGTCAACACATTTTAGTAGAATTCCTTCAGGATTCCTCCCCCATAGCTCATCTTTGATCAGATAAAAATGGATAGCTTGTAGCTTTAATCTCCTTTTCTTATTCTCATCCATGCCCTATGGACAATTCATTCTTTGTAAATAATAAATAATGTTGATGTACAATTCACAATGGTCAAGGTTATAGATGAAAGGTCTTTGTTCCTCCTCTAGGGTATTGATATAAATAGCATCCATGTTTTCAATAGCCATCAATTTGGCTAAACCCATCCCTCTGACCAACTTAGTGATTTGGATTTCTATATTAAATTCCTGAATCCTATTGAACCATCTACATCTTTTTCCTGACACCTCTTGTCTAGTAAAGATGTCCTTAACTACTACTGAGGGGACATAGGCTACTACAATAGCTCCTACCAAATAACATATAAAAGCTTTCACATCCTTCACCAATGCATAAGCTTGTTTCTCAATTATATCTTACTTGAGCTCTATAACCTGTAAAATTTTCTAAAAAAGGTAGTGGGTTGTTCAAACCCCTCTTCATTTTTTTGCAACAACACAACAAGAATAGTATGATAAGATGAAAATGAAAAAAATTTCAAAGGCTTTGAATAATCAAGAGTTCTCATGATAGGGGAATCTTTGATAGCTTTCTTAATCTCTTAAAAATATTGGGTGGCCTCCCCATCTTATTCCATTTTTGCATCCTTCTTCAACATTTTTGAAATTGGACTACTTTTCTAAGCAAAGTTTGTGACAAATCTTCTGAGAAAATTTACTTGATCGAAGAAAGATTGAATTACCTTTACATTCCTTGGGATGGATACTTTATCAATAGAAGCTACCCTATCTGGGTCAATTCTAACCCCTTTCTTTGAAACAATGTGCCCCAATAATTTATCTTCTGTCACTCCAAAAATGCATTTCTTGGGATTCAGAGAAATCCCAAATTCCAGGGCTCTTTCAAAAATATTTTTGAGATGTTCACAATGTTGTTCTTCCTTCTTTGATTCATTTGTGAGATCATCCTAATAGACCTCAAGAAATTTTTGCAAGAAATCTGACAATGCAACATCCATGGCCCTCTGGAAATTAGTCCCAGCAATCATTAAACCAAAAGGAATTCTAACATATACATATGTTCTCCATGGTGTGTTAAAAGTAGTCTTAAACTGCTCTAACTTTTTGACCATAATCTTGTTATACCGAGAGAACCCATCCATTATGGACATGAGTTCACATCTAGTGACTCTCTGCAACATATTCTCCATATTGGAGAGAGCATAGTTATCCTTTAAGGAAGATATGTTCAAGTGTCTGAAATCCACACACAACCTAATATCCCCATTCTTCTTCCTGACAGGGACTAAATTGGAAATCGAGGAAGAATGTCTAATGGGCTTAATTATCCCAGCATCTTTCATTTTCTTCAATTCTTGCTCCATTTTGGGCCTTAGGGTGGGATTTATGGGCCTTTTATTTTTCCTAAAGGGCTCAACATCTTCCTTTAATGGGATCTCATGTTGGAACATCTCCTCATTATATGCCTTCAAGTCATCATATGTCCATGCAAAGACCTTTGTGTACTTCCTTAAAAGATTAGTCAGATACTCCTTAACTTTGGGTGAATTTTTTTTACCAATAAATAAATTTTTAGGAACATCCTTTGTTCCCACATTAACCTCCTCAAAATCTTCAAACTTATTTACACATGTAGTAGAGTATGGTTTATTCTTATTGTCAAAGGCTCTTTCTAAAACAACTAGTCCCTTTGGGACTTTATTTGACTTCAAATGCAATATTTCTTTTCCTAAGACAATATATTTTCCATCAATGGTTTTCACATACTTACTAAAATATATCTCTTTGTTGTCAAGATCTATCTCACAATAAAAGAATCTTAGAATATCTACATCATTATCAACTAATTTTCGGCTATCCATATTGCATGGTATTGAAGGCCTAGTCTGAACTTATATCTCAAAAATTCTAGCAAAAGTAATATCTTCTGGCCTTAAAGCAATGTTAGCCAACAAATCTTCCATTCTATTCTGGCTCCTATCCATCCAATCAATACCAAATGCATCAACACTTTCTATCTCATCCCATACTGCATTTTGGTATTATTTCAATCTATGATTCTTGGATGCATATTTGTATCTGATCTAAGATACCACCAATGTAGACTCTCCAATAAATTTGATGCACTTGATTCCATGTCTTGCAGCTAATCCCAAACCTATTAATAGAGCCTCATATTCTCCCACATTATTTGTACATGTAAATAATAGAGTAAATGAAAATTTGAAGGTTCTTCCTGAGGGAGATATTAAGAAAACTCTTGCACCAGCCCCCTCCCTAGAAATGACACCATCAAAATACATTACCCATAACTTAGTTTTTTCAGATAAATTATTTATATCTTTAGACAATAATGCAGGTTGTAATTTTCTTGCAACTTGATTTTCCTGCACTTGAAATGACCCCATCTTAGTATCCAAGAAATAGTTCATATTGTTATCATCTTGTTCCTCAATCATATGAGGATTTCTGGTTTCCCTTGATACTTTGATGCTTTCACCATTAATGTTGAAAGTGGAAAATGAAAAATCACATTGATTGCTTCCCCCCATAGATGCACTCCATTTTCTTGACAATAACATTTAATATTGAGGGAGAATGTCTACAACCAACACACTCATCATCAATAATTTGTCTGGGAAAGCTGCCAATTTATAAGGCAAATCCTTAATGGTGCCAATAATAGGCACTTCTCTGGAATCCATAACTTGGAACCTCCCATGTGGTGTGTCTACTTTCAATCCCATAGATCTCATGACTTCTATAAGCATGACAATGTTAGATGCCCCAGAGTCAATAATGCAATTTTTTAGCATTTTACCATTTATTAACAATGTCAAGAAAAAGGGATGTACAGTTTCTTCAGTAGTACTAACAATGTTGGTATCTAAGTAGATTTAAGGAATCTTTGACACAAGCTCATCAGATTCCTTTGTTGATTTGCTCTTTTTGTCTGTCACTTTCTTGTTTTTCTTTGGACCCATAATCTTAGTAGAGCTAACACCCTTCATCCATCTCAAAGCCTTTTCTTTATGCTCTCCTATCCTCATCATTTCTAGCAGAGGTACCTTAACAATTATTTGAGACAAAAGTTTCCCCATATCCACAGGGGTATATTTCATATCAGAGATGTATAATCTTTGATTTGTGTAATCCACATCTTCTACTTAAGAAGTCAGTTTTGTTTCATCTCCCTTATGTGGTTTATCCTCCCTTTTAGAACGAGGTATGGAAATTTCAAGTGTTTTCATCTTTTCTTTATAGACATTTGGGCTAGTAGGTTTGTTTCCCTTTTTGATAAAAAAATTATTTGTACCTTCAGCCTATTTCTCCTTTTCTTGTGGATTTTTGGTACTATTTGAGGTATCCTTGATAAAGATATCGACAGGTTTTCCATTTACACCACCAACTATTCTGTTTCTCAAAGTGTAATTACCCCTTTCTTGTGCAACCATATTTGCTGTGATCTCAACAATTTCTTCATCAGATGGCCTTCTCAGGATAGGGGTATCATCACATCCTTTGACATTACATCTCATATTATCAATCTCCCAATCCTATATGTCAAAATCATCAAGTTGATAATATGTTTCATCATTAACATGTGAGGAAGTCATAGCACAACCACTATCATCATATTCTTCCTTATTTTCTTCTTGATCTTTAGTGGTAGAGATTCTAGCAGCAATAACACAATACTTAGGATTATGAGGAGACTAGAAAGATACACACCAAGGATTATCATTGCACATATTTATAGAGGTTTTGTGTAGGGGATCAAGAGATTTTTCATCAGATTTATCCTTGTTTTGTGGGACAATAGGTTTCCCATCTTTCTACTGAGTATTATAAGGATAATTTTGCATCCTAGGTTGTCTGTTGTAATTGCCATAGGAGGGCTTATCACTATTTGAAACCCTATTGTTACTACTCTCTCTAGGTTTTAAATTTTTCAAAGCATTCAGAATCAACTTAAGATTATCATCTTCCTTTGGTTTAGAACTCAAGGGTTTATCTGATTCTTTCTTATTATACCTGGTTGGTTTCTAATCTTCTCTCCTTCCCACTTTCCCAGAAACTCTTCAGTTTGGCTCAATATTTCCTGCTACCTTATATGCTTCTCTAATATTTATACGGTTCTTATCTCTTAAAAAATAACTCATTTTTGCATCAAAAGAATTAAGGTAAGTAGAAAGACATACCTTGTCATCTAATCTCATCACTTGTAGCACTAATACATTTGGTACCAAATTGCAACAGCAGTGTCGTTGCAGTTTTTCCATCACAACCTTGTCGTCGTTGCAATTGCGATGGTCTATCGTCGCAATTGCGACAACGACAAGGTTGTGATGGAAAAATTGCAATGGCACCGCCGTTGCAATTTGGTACCAAATGTATTAGTGTAGTAACTTGTGCATAGCCCTCTAAAATCTGATATTGAACTCCACCACTTCTTCATTTGGGTTTTTCTTTATGTTGTTGAACTCATTCAACATGAACCCTTCATTGGTCTTGTCCCCACATTGGTCTCTCAAACATTCCTTCATTTCATCCATAGACCCAATACATTCATGGGGCAATCCTCTAAACCAATCCCTAGCATCCTTAGTTAATGATTGCACAAATAACTTCATCATAACATCATCATGTGCAATTTCATAATCATCAATTATATCCATAAAATGCTTCAGATTTTCCTCACATGTTATAATGTTATTTCCTAAAAATTTAGGAAGGTTTTCCTAATCTTTTTAGGAATCTCATTTTGATAACTAGGAATGCCAAGAAAAATGAATTTCCTATACCTTTCAGTATAGATAGGAGTTCTTTGAGATGAATTGTTACCTTGAGTATTTTATGTAATAGCACTTCCAGGATTAGTAGGTGGTGGTAAATTCATTCTTGAAATCAGAGATATTTTAGGACAAGAGCCAGCAAGAGGGGGTTCAGAAATCTTCCTAAGAAATTCCATTTTCTTTTTCATCTCAAGAGAAGAGGCTTCCAATTCATCCTTCTCTAATTATTTGGCTATGATCTCCCTCTCTCTTTTCTTTCTCCAACTCAGTTTCTAGCTTAGTCATAGGATCCAATGCACTCTCTTTATTTATTGGATCCTTGATTTCAATTGCTCCTACCTTTTTTTTACCTTTATAATTGGGCTTAGGTATGTCATACAACTACTGGACAACAGGTTCATGTTCAAGTTTATCAGGTATAATAACAACATTTATTTCCTCCAAATCTTGCAGTTGTTGTTTCAACTAGTCAAATTAAATCTGAGCATGTCTAATTCTCCCCTCTTTCTCTTATTTGTCTCAAGACAATCTTCTCTCGGATATTCCTCTCCAGTTCACCCACTTCTTCAAAAATCTCCTCAGAATCTACAAGGGTCATGTCAAATTCTAAATTTTCCTCCATGATAGTTCTATCTTTCCTGTGATGATGGGCATGAGGTCTTTCATATGAGGGATAGCTTGGATCCTTGGAGAATTCCTATTATCTTTGCCTCTACTTTTGGATCTGGACCTTGTTTCATGTCCCTAGGCTTTACCATGAACCACCTTCCTAGTATATCTAGGAACATCATCAACCCTCTCACTTTGAGAGTAATACTCCCCATAGACTCCCAATCCTAGCTATGTATCTTTTTCAACTCATACATTATCCTCTTCATGATTGCAAGGAATAGGAGTATCCATTCTTATGTTCCTTCTCTGCCTCCAAGATTGGGGAGTAACTCTAACAACATTTCTGTTTACTGATTTCTTAGCTTTGGAAGTGGATGGAATTTCACCTTCCAACTCATTCTTAGGATGACTGTTCATCCTGGATCTGGTATTTTTATAACTCACTACTGATGCAGAGATTCGTTCGAGTCACCACCCAATAAATAGTTGAGAAAATACACACTAACTTGAGCAATAAAATTTTGTTATGGAAATTTTTCATGGGTTACATATATCAATAAAGTCTAAGCATCTATCTCAATATATTTTCAATGGTAATACAAATCACTGGGATATGCAAAGATAAAACTCTATAGTTCAATGGTCAACCGACTAGTATTAATAAGTAAGCAGGCCAGGAGTCTACATCAACCTGAAAAACCTTACTCACTCACAATAATGAAAAACTAGAACCCCAGCAGAGTCACCATTTTGTTGGTGTCTTTTTATGTTGCAATAAAAACAACAACAACAACCTCTTCTTCTTATGTTTTTTTTATAGAGGAGCCACCTCCAAATACTGGTTCATGTAAGAGAAGGACCAACTAACAAGCACTCTAACAAATACTTCTACTCTTTAGCTCCTGCTACACCAAGGGGGGATACCTTGTAATACCTTCTGATATGTCTTATATGGTATTATCAAGTAATAATCTCACAATGACTCAACATAACAGGGAGATACTAGATAATTGGCTAATTACCCATTGGACATCAACAATAAAATGGAGCATGAGATAGGAATTCACAACAAACTTGTACAAATGTAGACTTAATGGATTTTAATGTTTGTTTATAGAAAAACACATCTAATATGGAACTAGATATACAATAATATAGAACTTGTCAGCTTTAGATCACTGCTTTTTTCCATTGGGCTACACTTTGACTTAGATACAATATACTGAAATCAATATTCATCAAAGATTCTAGATCATAACACAATTATCCCAAACCCCTACTACCAATAGAATCCTAGCATGTGTCAAATGTATCTATGCATTAATAAAAGTCTAATTTAATCTAATCCTAGATCAAAACTCTCAAACAAGTACATAAACATAGAGAAGGACTATGCTAATGAATTAGAAAATTCATAACTCACAAGACACATAACACATGAGAGATTGGAATCTAGATCTTTTTATTAAATTTAGAGAATCATATTCTAGTATACAAAAAGTACTCAGAGATAACCTCTTTAACAACCTGCAAAATATCTCTCAGCTTTATTTCTGATTTCTTACAACTATCTAGTAAAAACTATACTATATTCCCCCTTTTGACTGAAACTTTACAAATTGTTTACAATCCAAATTTTCCAGCCCTTTCCAATTATCTTGGGAATCCTTTTATAGAGTAGGATTGAAAAAATCTACAAATCATTTGGAATAAGGACAAAAAAAATGAATCAGTAAAAGGACAAAATAACTAATGAAGTGATAACCACTCTTGTTACAATAGATATTTAACATATTTTGTCTTCTGACCACATGGTACTTGTAACTACTTCAAATTTGTTTAGAAATAGACACCTGGAGTCTATTGTCTTTGATATTGGTGATGTAGGATCTTCATCTTTTCCTGTCTCATCCAATCTATTGGGCATCATTGTCATTTACTACCTCTTGCACATTGTCACCTTATTCTTGATCAACTATAATGTACTTGTCCTTCCAGGATGTATATAGCTCATTACTTGGCCAAGCAAAGATAATGACTTCATCTTTTTTGTTGCTAATCTCATTCCAGTTGACACTTGACTTCTCAATTTCTTTTGACCAAAATTCAAGAAATTCTCTAGCTTTACTGACTATCTCAACAGTTTTAACAAACAACAATGTGCTTTCTAGAGTAATAATGCTATTGGTTCTTATTGCCAACGCCTCATTCATTTGTCTATGCCATAGTCCTTCATTTTTTATATCACCACTCTTCTTAAAAAGATTGGGAAACTTCTCATATCAGTTCTTTGAGTTTTCTTTCTTTAAGGCCACTATCTTCCTAATGACAATGCTCCTTCTTATGTCCATGTCCATCAGTAATTTGACACATTTATAAGTACCATTCAAAAAAATTTCAATATTATTTTCTTGTTTGGATGTGGTATGAAATAGTTTCACTTCTCCTCTCTTTCACTTCCACCTATCCACCATTTGATCCCATTTTTCCTTATCTGCATTGTATTTATTTAATATGTTGACAATTTTCTTCCCTTGTGAATAAATGGCAGTAGGAACTAATTCAAAAGTACAATTCCTGAGGGTGGAATGTATCTTATCAGCATACTTCTATTTCACCCATGCCTCCACTTCTCTAAATGTTGCAGATTGTTCAACCTAATTTTTATTTGATTGTTCCAGCTCAGTTCTTTCAGAAATTAATCTTGCTTTCTCTTACTCCAATTCTTCTTGTGTGGTGGGATTTGATGGTAGGGGAGGAGGGTAAGTTATGATTGGCCTTGATGATGATGGTTGATGAGGCTCTTGTGGAATCATCCTTTGAGGAACAAACTAAACCGTTTTCTTACCTTCAAGGATGGCAATGTTCTTATCCTTTTCAATGGACTTTATATTTTCCTCATTATATGCTTTTATGACTATTTCATACTTTTTCCCTCAATTCTTTGATTTATTCTACCTATTTCTCAGCTACCTTCATACAAAACTTTGTTGACTCAAGAGTATTGCTAGCTACTTCTATCCCTGAGGTGTTTGCTACTCTTCTCACTATGAGGCTACCTGCATGTTCAGCTTGATCATCTCCATCAGATACTTTATGGCTCTTCTTTTTGATATACCGCATCACAAGGGCTGCATGATCTTCACTAACTTTTACTCCCTTAGATTCTTTTCTTACCTTTGCCTCAATAGCATGGAAATTTTTGGTCTCCTTTCTGACAGCATCAAAGATAATAGCATCTGCAAGATCCCATTCTAGAAGTATCAATAATCCTTCCTTCTTGAATAGTGCCCTTCCTTCTTCAGGAGTTATCTTCTCAAATCTAGATATCATTTCTTGTTTTATTTCATTTTCAATCTCTTCTTCACTCCTTGTTAGTTGTTCCTTATTATTTTTTTGGCACTTCTCCTTGAATTCATTCATGTGGATTCTCCATAAGAATTGTAAGAATTCCCTAGCTTTAAAAAAATTGTCATCAAAAAGAAACTTTTCACTGGCTTGTTGTGTCAAGGGATCCAATTCCTTACCATCATATTCTACAATAGTTAGATCCAATGAAGTATTCTTTGGAACTTTAGGTACCCCTTCTTGTAACTCTTGGGCTATGAAATATATTTGTCCAGCATCTCCCATTTCCAACAATTGTTCTGCTACAACTTGCTCATCAATAAGGAGTGGATATTGGAAGGGAGAGAATACATTTTTCTATTATTGTTGTTCTCCTTCTACCCTTTTCCATTTTTGGGATGGCAATGATTGAGTGTTTGGGTCTACTTTCCTTTTCCCTTTTGGATCCAGGGTCTTCTCAACTTTTGGAAGGACTATACTATACCCTCTCCTTTGGTATATCGCATATTTCCCTGGGGGGACATTCCTAATAGGAACTATCCTGCTCATCATTGCTTTGGCTCTTTCTGGTTCTATTTGTAAGATTTTAGCCCTTTTTTGGTTCAATGCCTACTTGATGTCTTCAAACATCTCCATTAAAGAATCCATCTTTTTATCCCAAGGATGAAAATATTTTAATGGATCATACAACTTATCAAAGTGTTGCACAAAATCTAGGATATTCTTATAAGCTAGCCATTTTTCCTTTTTATCTCTTGTTCTATCATATAAAATTCATTTCTGATTACATCTTCAGGTAAGTTGAACTGATGGTTTAGTACTAGGCATTTTTTTTTCTCCCTGAACATATCTTTAATGAAAGCTTCTGGATCATCATATCTTGATACTGCAGTATTCAAATAAGGGGCCATATATGTATATAGGTGTTTCCACCCTCCGTTTGTAATAATGAATTGATGGGCAACTGTGGTTGTGGGAAAAATAGTTCCTTTTCCTCTTCATGTTAGTGATTCCTCCTACAAGCCTCCAATCTGTCTTATTATTTATGCCAATCCTAACTTAACAGGCACTATCTAAGGTAACATATTAGGGACTCCCCTGAAGCCATAAATTATGAATACTGTTGACACTAGGTAAAAAATAACATCTCCCCAAGTATGTACTATTTTTAGTTCTTGACTATATTCCTTAGGCCTAAAGAGTTTTAAAAGTGTCACAGGAATTCTAGGATCATCAGTCAGCAATAATGCCCTAATTCTAGCATCAAAACATTTGTCAAAAGTGATATAACTTGCTTCTTTATTATCCCATGACATATCTACATTCTATAACTGTACTGGCATATCCTCATCATCTTTAACTTTTGTCAAGTCCATCTCCTTTTCAAAGTAATCTTCCCCTTTGAATAAAAACATGTGCATCAACAGGGAATACCATGCAAAGGCTTAGTCATTTTTTTGTCATGGATGCCTATCAAACCCTTATGTATTAGGTCTACAATATATGGAGTAAAATAAAAAATTATTACCAAATGAGGATGCAAAATCTATACCATCATTAACATATAATGGATGGGGATTTCCTTCTCTTCATCATCACCACAGATTTGACACAGAGCCCTATATACTCCCCTAGCCTTTTGAGTAAAGTAGTCCAATTTAAAAGGTTCCTTGGTATTTGGTCCTACCATGATCAAATCCACAATTTTATTAAAATATTCCTTTAAGGGTTCACTTCTTAAATAATTCCTTTGGGCTTGATACACCTCAGTAAAATCTTTGAAATAAATTTTTTCCATAGGGTTATCCTCATCACTCAATTTAAATACTTCTCTGATTTCCTCTGCAGATATGCTAACCATAATGCATCCATCCTTGTCTCTGACCACCCTGGCTATTTTGTCATTTTTATCATCTATTTTCATAAGCATATCTATATCCATGAAAATTCTAGGCACCACTAATTTTCCCACATCAAATTTCCATACATTACTATTCGGGGCATAGGCATTTCTCTGGTCGAACATTACCTTGAACAAAGCTAGACTAATAATTCCTATATTTGAATCCCTAGCCCACTGACCCAAATCATACAAACATTCACCAATTTTTAAACATAGGTTCTTGGGGACCATTTCCTTAATTTTTGTTGAATCATTGGTTGACGTAGTCAATTGTTGCAATAGGTCATCACATACATTCCTTTCATTGTAATCTATTTTACCCTTAAATTCTCTTCTAGGCAGTATCTTGAAATTAGGATCTTTATAAGTCTAATGATTCAACATTTTTGATGATGTAATCCTGTGACTATAAGCCCTAATATTAAATCAGACTTTAGAAACTAGAAAGAATTGCATCAAAATATTAAGCATTCTACAAATAGCTTGGAAGTTAGAATGCAATAATGATAAAAAAAAATTGCTTCGCAATGTCAACAATTATGCCAAGTAATAATTGAATGATTGATCACATAACAATCCCATGACTTCTAAGAATTAAATTCTTACTGCAGAAAACACATGTTCACCATTACTTTTCTTGAGATCAAAATCTCGTGACTAACAGTTTAGAACTACTAATTGGGTCCCTTTGAAACATGACTGTCAATCCTAAAAACTTTCCTTCACATCAGATAGTGCACAACAATTCTTTCATAACGTTCATCTCTTTGGACATGTGTCACAATGACGCATTACCTTTAAGATTATGTTTTAGAAATCTTTGATCTGAGGCTTTATGCCCACCATTAGATCTCTCTAAACTTGCTTGTGTTCTATCTCACTTTACACTGATAGAGGGTCCTAGTACTTCAGATACGTGTTAGAACTACATTTTCCCTTAATGGTTATAGATCTATCACTTTATGCTTCAGGATTTACGCCATCCTTCTGATCTTTACGATCCTCACTACCTTTAGCCAACTTTATGACCTGTGGCTTTGATCTGCAGGGACACATGGAAGCACTATGTAATTCCTTAATAGCTAAAATCACATCACCTTTTATTTGAGGCTTTACGCCAACCATCAGACCCTTTTTTAACTTGTCTTATCTTTACTCAACTAGATTTCCACTAACCCTAGTCTTCAACTTTCTTAGTGGGACACGTGTCACCATGGTGCACTTCCTTGATGCTTAAGCTCACATCATATTTTCTTTGAGGATTAACACAAGCCGTTAGATCTTTCTAAATATTTCGTATGATTATTTAACTCTTTATTACCGTGCTGGGCCCATTGGATGCCAGGTGTCATAACAATGCTTTCCCTTAAAAAAAATTTCATTTGCATCTTTAACATAAGGCTTTGCGACCACCATCAGATCAAATATTATGTATAATTTTTTTAACCTCATCTCTTTGATCATGCCTAGACCCACTTGGACATGTGTCACCATGGCACATTCCCTTGATAGTTAATTCATCCACATCTTTGATATTAAGGCAACGTGAAGGCCGTTAGATTAAAAAGCATCTAGAGTTATCCTTAGATTTTCATCTCAATTGTAGCCGGTCCCGCCAAAAACATGTTGCACCATGGCGTATTGCCTTGATGCTTAGATCTCGGTCATCTTCTCATTGTAGGAATGCATGAACCATTGGATTAAAACAAACTTGCCTAAGACTTGACATAATACATTAAAATAACTTATGAGCCCTAAGACTTAGGAAATATTAAAGTGGTTAGAGATTTTTGAACTATTGAATATGGCCTCGTTTAAAAGATGACATAGTTGACCCATGACTTAAGTGGTAAAAGGTAATGCAAAATTAGAAAATAATCTAATGCTTAGGGTTTTAAGACAATATTTTACACATTGAAACATGAAAGAAAGGGTTTCAACAATTTACATAAGACTTTTTTGCAAATATAGACCAAGGACTCATTGTTTTTGAATTTTTTTTTTTCGGACCTAATAGAACCATTACCCCTATTGCAAGGCTCTTGGCCTCGTGATACACAATCTCATAATACATGTGAGATAAAAGGTAGGCTCCCCATGCGAGCTTTGTTGGCCTCTCTATCTAGTATGGAATCCCTACTGACCCCTATCTGCCATAATAATGCATCCTATAATACCCGATAAGACACAAGCTAGGGGGTACTATGCCGCATATTGGACCATCATCCCTTCCCAAGTAATCCATCAATCCAAGATGGTGTCATCTTGGAAAACTCTTTATAATTCTATCTGCCCTATTTGATGGGTCATCTCATACCTAATTTGATCTCCTTTGGTGGGAATCTAGAGAATCCTATACACAACCTCCAATGTCATTGTGATATCACTAGTGGGCATATGGAATGTGTTATTCTCACTATGAAACTACTTGACTAAAGCATTAAGAAACTCATGGTTCACAAAAAATATCCAGGATCCCCAATAACCAACCAAAACCACATGCCAAAATTGTAGTCCTCTCCTCATCATCTAAACTACCGACTAGATGCATGGTCAGTGGGAAGGTAATGCATAACTAGACATCAAGAAAATTCTCCCATGACAAAAAAATGGAGGGAATATCAATACACGGTTCAGAATGACTCATAAAACTAACAAAAAGGTTCTAAAGAGGTAACAAAAGGCAATGTGAAGTCAACAGGGCACAAATTTCACTATCTTTACCCTAAAAATTGCTCACTATTTTCAATATGAGTTTTGAACTGACAACAAGACTCATACAAGTAATGGGGCACTTCCATATGAGAAAATAGGCCCATATGAGTATCTAGTGTTTCTTGTATGAGAAAGTGGTCAAGATTGAATTTTCTCATATGAGCATAGGGAAAGGGGAATATGACAATTGTAATACCCTCACACAATTAAAGAAATATTGGTAGAAACTCGTACGATCCTATATAGGCTCTCATACAAGAATCTGCAAACAAACATAGAAAAACATGCAAAAACATGGAAAATATATCAAAATCTATCAAAATTTGATGTACAAGACAAAGTTTTCAGTTACTCACTGGTGTAGGGTAGTCCACGGGCTAGTTGTGCACTCTCTGGTGCTAGAAACTATGAGTATGCATGTGAACCACCATTTTTACTCTCGAAGGTTTGATGGCTCGTAGGTTTAAAATGAATTGAAATGACTCTTTTGGTTCTTATATAGGTTTTTGGCCTAATTTTCAACTTTCTCTAATTGACTCAAAAATTACACCCTTAGCTAATTTTACCATCTTGATTCCATTTTTGTAATCAAAATCAAAATCTAAGATCATTTTACTTGTTATTTTTTTATGTTTGACTTTTTCAGTCAATTGCAGCTGACCGCTTGCACAATCAGTCTTTTCGACTCCAAACCAATGGAGATCTCTTGTACTTTTCTTTCCCACAATCCAAGTGTCATATTTTTGGTCAAAATTGGTCAACCCTACCAATTCTGGTCAACCTTAGTCAACGTGACCTCCCATCAAGTGTTGATTTTATCCTAACCTCTTGGGACCTCTTCCTTATCAGATCATCTTATTCTTGCATCATGTTATCAGTCAAATTTCTTTTGATCACTAGGGTACCTATCCATATTTCAATTTTTCTTCTGATGGGGTAGGATCAGGACATCAATAGTCCAATGATTACATCCTCAACCAAGACCCCATCGCTTGGGGCATCTCAACTTCATCACATCAAATAAAGTTGAGATCATCTTAAATCAAAGGAAACCTAATCAATGGTCTTATACAATGGTGAATACACTTGAAACCAGAAAAGATTGGTCTTATATAGGCTATTCATTATTGAAATCAGATACATTGTTCAAATTGGCTTCATCACTTCAAATCAAGTCTCTTCTCGCTAATCAAATATCTTAACAATAACTAGTTTCATCACTTAAAATCAAGATGGTTATACATTTAAACCAATCAAAAGGTTTAGGAGTTCCCGACAGATATTCGGTTTCATCACTTCAAATCAAGCTATTCTTGGTCTCATCACTGCAAATCAAGCTATTCTTGGTCTCATCACTTCAAATCTAGCTATTCTTGGTCTCAACGTTGACTAGTCTTTGAATCAATGCACTGATCACACATGAATGCAAAGAGGGGAAAATGTAATAACCTAAAATTGGTCATATAATCCCTAGACCCCTAATCTCAATCACTTATCAAGACCAATCTTGTCTAGTTTCAAGTGTATTCACCATTGTATAAGACCATTGATCAGGTTGCCTTTGATTTAAGATGATCTCAACTTTATTTGATGTGATGAAGTTGATTCAAAGACTAGTCAGTGATGAGACCAAGAAGAGATAGATTTTAAGTGATGAGACCAAGTATAGCTTGATTTTCAGTGATGAGACCAAGAATATCTTGATTTGAAGTGATGAAACTATTCTTTTCAAGGGATACAAACTCTGATCTTGATTGGACGAAGATTGATCAAAAGATATAAAAAAAAATAACTCAGTTTGATTTGAAGCAATGAAATTGAATATCTGTCAGGAACTCTTAAACCTTTTTATTGGTTTTAATGAATAACCAGCTTGATTTGAAGCGATTAAACTAGTTACTATTAAGAGATTTGATTAGCAAGAAGATTGACTTGATTTGAAGCGATGAAGCCAATTTGATCAATGTATAGATATTTTCAATAATAAATAGCCTATATAAGATCAATCTTGTCTGGTTTCAAGTGTATTCACCATTTTATAAGATCATTGACTAGGTTTCCTTTGATTTAAGATGATCTCTTCTTTCCTTCACAAAGGACCCCAAACTTTTACATTATCATTATTCTATAGTATTTTCTAGCATTCTTTTCTTTTGATCATTTATCATATTATTATTTGTTTTAAGTTGTTTTCAAAGCATTCAAGTTTGATAACTTAGAGCACACATTTCAATTTGGGATTTAAAAATAATTCACACATTTATTTTTGTGCTTAAAATAAATCTAAAATAGCTTTGGATTAACCACAAAAAATCTTGAATTTACATTTAGATTACTCAATCATCATAGCTTTTAAATCCTTCATTTAGATCAAGTGTAGTCATTGAAATTTGCAATGGGGTGGTCCCACAATAGTGTCCCCCACTTTTTTTAAGATCCTAATTTTTGCTGAAATTATACATTTTTAAGAAAATATGATGATTTAAGCCTTGAGAGGTCCTATTTGAAGGAGTAAATTTAAAATGGTTACATAAAATCCTCTTGGACCAAACTCTCTTTGGTATAATCCCTCTACTTCTCACTCACACCTATAATCGAGTCTCCTTTGCACCCATCAAAATGATGACAAAAAATCACTTTGACATTAATTTTTTGTGGGATCAAATAAATTGATTTGACAAACCCAAATATGATATTACTTAGAGAAATATTTCTAATAATTATTATTTTTAAATATATTGAGTTTATTGTGACTTTTATTTCTAAGTTCTACTAAACATAGGTTGTTTGATCATTTAGCGACTTCTATGTTCGATGCTTCTAGAAAAATAGTAAATTAGGAAAGAAAATTTATGAAAAATACCTAGGAAATAGGTATTATCTTACCTTTCTATCAAAAAAATAAAAAATGAATTTTGATATATACAGATAGAGTTAGAGCGATCCAAGTGAACCTATATCCAAATTATAGATAATGTCACTTCATAACTCAATAAACTATAAAATATTCAACCAATTTGAATGAAACCAATTGGATTCTCTAGATATTGGAGTTAAAAAACTAGCTTCAAAATAATTACGTTCTTATCAATTTTATAAAAAAAATTGTGTTGATCAAAGTGAGTGTCACTCCTAAAAAATGTTGATTTTTTAGACAAATAATTTATGAAGAAGGAAAAATGGATACAAATAAATTTCAATTTTTTTTTAAATATATATTTATAAAATAGAAACAAAATGCTAAAAGTCACTAGTGTACATCATCTTCAAATTCTTAATGGTTTTACGACAATAGGTGTCCGAAAGTGAAGTTTTTTTTTTCAGAATGTTCGTTTTAGTGTCAAAGTTGGCCAAAAAGTGGGACACAGTATTGTGGGATCACCCAATGACCTTAGAGAAAAATCTAAACTCCTACCTATTGGAAGGAAATGAGTCAATTTTGGTTCTCTTAGTTTAGTTTGTATCTTGATTTTCATATGTTGATTGACTAACCACATAATGATTCATTGAAGTGTGTGTTTGCAGCTTGTAGGAACCCAACCACTTTTGACACGCACATTTCAAGGACCCCTATATGACCTATTAAAACCTATGACATTAATGTGTCCTAGGACCCCTTATGCCCTATTACGACCCCTTAGGACCCCTTACCATACACTAATGTACGGTAAGGGTTCCTCAAGGTTTGTGAGGGGTCTTAAGGGGTTGTAGGACACATTAATGTGTCCTAGGACCCCTTATGACCCCTTACCATACACTAATGTATGGTAAGGGGTGATAAGGGGTCTTAAGGTGTCCTATGATGCAATTTTTTCCTAGGACCTATTACGACCCCTTACCAATAATTAATGTGTAGTAAGGGGTTCTAAGGGGTTGTAGGACATTAAGACTCACTCCAACACTTTAGGACCCCTTACCAAACATTAGTGTATGGTAAGGGGTTATAAGAGGTCATAAGGGGTCCTAGGACATATCTATGACCCCTTAGGACCCCTTACAACCTCTTAGGAATCCTTACAAATAATTACTGTGTGGTAAGGGGTCGTAATGGGTCATAGGACGCATTAATGTGTCTTAGGACTCCTTTACGACCCCTTCCAAGCCCTTACGACCCATTACCAAACATTAATTTATGGTTAGGGGTTATAAGAGGTCATAAGGGGTCCTAGGAAACATTAATGTGTCCTACAAAAGATTTTTTTGTCCTTAGATAAGATTATTGGGAGGGGGGAGAATCAATAATCTACCAAATAATCCAAACTTCTCTATCTTAAAACTTAAACCAATATTCACAAGATTAAACCTAATAACAAAAAATTAAAATCATAAGCATCCAAATTCATTCATAAAATTGAAACACATATTTATTTCATGGAAACCCAAATAGAGAAAAAACCACGGTGGAGATTAGTACCCACTAAATGATGTACTCTTTTGAAGTATGCCCTATGAGGAGCTTAACCCTATTAAAAGTTTACAACAAAACTATTAGGTGCTACCCAATTAAGGGGTTTACCTTAGGCCTATTAGGACCTTTACCCATTTAAGAGTAGCTTTGTTAAAGGAAATTAAATACTTGATCAAATCCACTAAAGCACACAATATATTCTCAACACACTTAAGTCTTCCCTAGCTTGATCACAACTCACACTTTACACCACACTTCTTCAACACATGATCAACACTCTTAACCTTCAACTTCATCCATTATATAATAAAATTTTGAGTCCACCACCTTTATCAAACCCTAAATTAGAATTTCAAAACATCTCACTCAAATCCAACATGTCACATAACAAAATTAAATGTATAAAACATTTTTCCAAGATCACGTCAGCTAGTACAACAATTTACATAGAATGTTGTGTCAAGGAGTCAAACATGTTTTGTCCAAACACAAGCTTCCTTAAGAATCTTGTCCACACATTAGCATCAAGAAATTTGATGCTAGATTTTCACCTCCAATCATGAAGACACATCACTAGATCATGACTAACTCAATCGGTACTACCACAACCTTAACATTGATCACCGATCAAAGATTTATCACTTATTTCTCAAGAACACAAGTAATGTAACCTATTAATAACTCTATCTCTACTCACTGGTCATCTATATTTCACAAAAGGAACTTAAATTAGTTGCAGTTGCAAATGTAGCATCTAAATACTTTTATACACCATATCCTATGCCCGCGTCACAAGATGCAACACATATTTGAAACGACATTCAAATCATCTATCACATGTCATTAACTATTCTAGCAATTGTACTATTATACTTCAATTGATCACAACTTCCTCATATGATCACTTCAACAATAGCGGTCATACATTAGACATCTCGAGACACACCTAAGTCTCCCCTAAATATAGAAAGCACTGAAACTCACCGCAATCCTTCATTCATCAAAACTATCCTTCAAAACATACTAAGAACACAATATCAATAATTGACATCAATGACAACATAATATCTGATCATCATGTAATCAAATGTAATCATTACATCTCAAAAAATCACATACCATCACTGCATTAGATATGCCAATAATTTCCCCCTTTGGCATTGATGGAAACAATCTATGAGTAGACACCCTAAAATGGACAGGTTTGTGACTTTACATTAAAAACACTAATTTTCATCTATTAAGTAATGGTTTTTTAATTTTTAATTAATCATCTATTTTATTCTAAATTCATTCCCAAAATCATCTAAACAAATTCCCAAAATGAATTAAATAGTTAATTTCATTTAATTAATTAACCTTAAGGGCCCGTTTGGCAGCAGGAATACCATATCCTAGATATGGTCAATTCCGGAAGATGCTGGCAATTCAGGAAGATGCTTATCCTCAAAATAAAATCTGGAATATGGACTAACCCGTTTGGTTCACCCAGAAGATGACTGAGAAGATGGATAAGGAATTTTAATTCTTTATTTTTTAATTTCTTTGGATATGGGGTGTATATGTGTATATATACACACACATGCACACATGTGTATATACATAGATACATGTATGTATATATACATGTGTGTATATATAGACACATGTGTATATGTGTATATATGTGTGTACATACACATGTATACACATATACACACATACATGTGTGTGTATACACACATACATGTGTGTGTATACACACATACATGTGTGTGTATACACACATACACACATGTGTTATATACACACGTGTGTTATATACACATGTGTGTTATATACACATGTGTGTTATATACACACGTGTGTTATATACACACATGTGTATATATACACACATATGTGTATATACATATACAAGTGTGTATCCATATATACACATATACACACATGTATATATACACACACATGTATTTGTATACACATACATACATTTGTGTATATACACACACATTACATGTGTGTATATACACATGTGTGTATATACACACATGTGTATATACATGTGTGTATATACATGTGTGTGTATACACATGTGTATATATACACACATGTATATATACACATTTGTGTATATATACACATGTGCATATATATACACACGTGTATATATATACATCTTTATAGCAATATAATATACATCTTTATAGTCACGGATTCTACAAAA
>MU226401.1:152373-162720 GCA_018584345.1 Thuja plicata | reverse complement strand
CAATGAAAGGTTAATTTACCGAGTAACAGTAATATATATTGAAGACATCTAAGGGACTTGTGGATTTATTTTTGTGGTAACTGATTCACCCCTCCCCTCTCAGTTACTCCATCCATATTTCCAACATCTTGTTTCCTCAAATCCACCACCGATGATTTCCCAAATAAACACAATTGAAAATATGTCATCCTTGGGAGACCAATCTAAACCTTTCAAGATTTTAATTCAAAAACTGGTTCATAGAGATCATTCTATTGTTAAGCAAGATCAAAATCATTTACCCATGTCTAGCAAGGGTCCATTACAAAACAATAACATTGTTGACACATCTATCTCCTATAAATAATTTGTACCACAAAAAGCCTCTATGCTTCTCATTAGTCCTTCATCCCCTAAAGAGTCACAAGAGAAAGATTTTCCATTCCTATCAAATGATATATCTAGTGATGAGACCTCCCAAGGGCTATCCACAATATATTTCAATGTTAATCCCTCTTACGACTCAGATATCCTAGATCCAATGCCATAATATGTTCCATTCCTAGATGAACCAACTCCAGAGAGTCCCATTCAAAATCCTTCCCCCTCATGTCAAAACATTGAATCCTTCCAAGAATCCACCATACATATTCCAATTGATACCCTATGTTAAGAGGATGATGCAAACCATGAAGAAACAATTCCTAACAAAAATCAAGATCAAGATCCCAAGAATGACCAAACCTGTGTAGTTTTTGACCAAGATCTTATACTTCTAGAAACTCATGAAGATTCCACTATCCTTGAAAATTCTATCCAAGTTGATCCCCTTCCATCCCAAGAAAATTTTTTCCTTCCAAGTCTTATGGACCATGCACTTCCCATTCCTAAGTAAGATCATGACATCCTTCCCATTCTTTCAAAGGATTCCATTCACAATCAAGAGAAAATCACCCCTAAAATGGAGTCTGATGGTCCTCTTCAAAGTCAAGATCAAAGTACCCCTTCACCTTCATGTCCACCACAAGATCCCATCATCCCTTTAGATCCTCCTCGTGATCCTATGATTCCTTCATCTCCATGTCCTAATCCTCCATCTTCTCCACAAGATCATATCCTACCAAATGATCTTGTCACTCCTCCTATTCCATCACAAGATCCTATCATTCCTCCTGATCCCTCTCATGACCCCAACACATTTATGTAGGTTGTTCATGAACCCCATGCATTTCAAATGGATTCCTCTACTTCCATTCAGTCTCGTCCACTTCATGATCCTATTATTTATTCCATATCATATCCACCTCAAAATGGACTCGCATCTTTCATAAAGTATCCTACTAGTCAAAGAAAGCATTATCAAGTCAAAGGGTTAGACCTCCATGAAAAAATTACATTAAAACCCTTTTATATCAAAGAAAATTCTGATGGTCATGGCCTCCATAATAAAACACATTCTCAAGATGTTGGTACCCCTTCCAAATCAAAATCCAAACATATACCATCCCCTTCACCCCTTCCATCCATCTTAGGTCCATATACTCCTCCATCCACTAGTTCACAATCTACTTCTTTCCTAAATCAAGGTCAGAAAAGGCACACATCTTGGATAACCTTCCACCCATCCAAAAAGTTTTTGTACCATTATTATCCATCCATTAATCACATTCCCCTTTCAATAAATTTGGATGCCAAACATAAGTTCCATAAGTCAACAAATCCACATATAGTCAAGGATCAAAATGCCTAGTCTAATCGACATGTAAAAACAAAGAAAATTATGATCCAGAAGGAAAAATAAATGTCCAAAAGGCCTCAAAGGACTCTTGAGAAAAAATAAAATTGAAAATCAATATTGGTTCCTAAATATCTTATAGAAACAATGCATTCTAAGGGCCCACAAAAGAATAAAAAATCAAAATCCATGTGGATTCCTAAGAAGCTTCTTGAAGCATAGTATCCCAAATAAAAATGCAATTTGGCATCCAAAATTTCTATCCATCTATTTAAACACCTCCAACCTTCCAAATCCATTTTGGATCATTATGTACCAAAATTCATAAACATTCCTCCATCAAGTCCAAAATATCCTTTTCTTCCATCAAATCCAAAATCTCTTTTTCCTCCATCACTCCATCACCCCTCAAGGTGTGTGCCAATGTTGTTTGTTCCCACATATCTATCCACTCAAAATCAATTATTCTCAAAATCCCTCCATTATCCAACACAAATATTCAAGTCTTCCATCCATCCTCTTGTCCAATCCTCACATAAAGCATTACCCTATCCCACTTCATCCATTTTATACCCCTTTTTCATCACCCTATCAACATATTTGAGCATACCTTCAATAGCCATGATCTATTATAAAATATATTACAAGGTTACAATCTGAAGAGAAAGATGCTTAAGTCCTTCCTCCATTTCCTATCATGAGTCTATTATCTTCCAAAAAAGTCAAAAAAAAAGAAGAATAGGAGAGAGAGAGAGAGAGAGAGAGAGAGAGAGATTTGTCCACTAGTGAAAACCTAGAAAAAGGCACATTGGGCAAGTACCATGATAAAAACCAAGCAAACAGGCATCATGTGCAATCTATGAACCTCTTGCATTCCATACATGGGGACATGTTCCATCCATATTTTCCTATCATATCATATCCCTTTCATTTCCTCCATTAACCTATATCCCTCATATCCCTTATCTTATCAACATCCATATTTCCTTTTTTCCAACTTTGATCTTGACAAGGCTAGGGATCCCCCTAGAAGCATCACATGTCCTAAATGTTTCATGTTTTCCACATCCCTATGGTCCATATTTCCTATATTTTCATAGTCTTGAATACATAACCCTTCCCCTTGTCCATTCTTGATCTTGCTTTCCCTATCCATGTCCTATGATTATCCTATCAAATCCCTCTCTCGGTCTGGATAGAAAATACATATAAAAAAATGCAAAACCTATTTTCAGCATCCTCTTGACATGTCCACTCTTGTCAACCACATTTCAATCAATGCACCATGTCTTTATCTTATCTTGTCATGTCCAGTCCCTTATCTTGCAAAGAAAAATGTTATCCCATCCCGTGGATAGCCCTTGGCATCCAAACAACTTCAAGACATACTAATATGCCTTTGACCTTCATCCATCAATCCATAATTTCCTCGCCTTGCTAGACTGGGGGCAATCTGAAAAAATTCTATGTGGGGATTTGACCAAGTGGGAAAAATTACACCTTCTTCAACAAATGGACACAAATACATCATAGCAGCAACAGAGTACTTCACTAAGTGGGTGGAAGCAATTCCCCTCACTTACATAACTGGAAAGCAGATATCAATGTTCATACTCAACCACATCATCTGTCGATACGGGATTCCTCAAACTATCCTGACAGATCATGGTACACCCTTCCAAAACAAAGATGTTTAAGAGCTATGTGAAGAGTTCCAAATAAAACAAGGGTTCTCTTCATTCTATTATCCTCAAGGGAATGGCCAGGTTGAAGCAAAAAACAAGACCATTTTGAAAATCTTGAAGAAAATAGTTAACGAACCAGGGTGAGACTATAGTCCCACATTATGGGCATACAGAACTAGCATGAGAACACCTACAGGAGCCACTCCTTTCTCCCTAGTATATGGTTCAAAGAAATTTTTACCCCTCGAAGTGGAAATCCCATCTTTGAGGATATCATTAAAGAACCTGATTTTAGATGAAGACTATAGAGTAGCAATGCTCAGTGAAGTGGAACTACTAGATGAAAGAAGACAAGTTGCATTCAATCACTTACAAGGCTATCAGAATCACCTTAGAAGGAATTATCACAAGAAGTTGAGGCCACAAACATTTGAGGTAGGAGACCTCATCCTCATGGAAAATCAAAAGAACTAAGCAGAAAGAGTGAAACCAAGAAATTTCAAGCCTAACTAGCTAGGACCATATGTCATTGTCAACTCTACCCAGAGTGGGGCATACCAGCTAGCAACACCAGAAGGAGATCAACTCCCTGGATACATAAACAACATGCACCTTAAGAGGTTCTATGCTTGAGGTCTCAATGGTTAAGGAAACTATCTACATATCCAGAAAATACCAAAATAATCCAAAAATACAAAATATTACCTTGGTGAAAACCTGGCAAATA
The DNA here is from genome assembly GCA_018584345.1 of Thuja plicata. Taxonomy (NCBI): domain Eukaryota; kingdom Viridiplantae; phylum Streptophyta; class Pinopsida; order Cupressales; family Cupressaceae; genus Thuja; species Thuja plicata. The sequence goes on along the minus strand of MU226401.1, from coordinate 158,594 downwards.
GGTGCCTTGGCGACAACAAAAAATAAAAAAATCCTATAAAAATAAAAAAATCCTAAAAAGATCATAATCTTGAGAAAATAAATCTTCATCAAAACCAATCAAAAAAATTGCAAAATCCCAAGCAATAAAACTGACTTGGTTATCAAGAGAGCAAAGGGCGATCAAGCCAAGTCAGTCAATGTCACAACCATGAGCTTTGTGAATTAGTATTGGGGCCATATGAAACAACTTTATAAATCTATCAACTCTATTAGTAGGAAAATTAGTGACCAAGCCAATCTATCAAATGTCACAATCATGAGCTTTTTGAATCAGCATTAGGCCAATCTGACATAGCTTGACCAACCACCAAAATGATCAAAATCAATCAATCAATCAATCAATCATCTTACACAGTGATGGATATGCTCAAAACTAGACAGGTCAATCTTATATGAGTCATCTATTACTGAAACCAAACATAATAAAAACAATCAAGCCAATCAGGCCTATCAAAAGAGTCGAGCCAATCAAGAGAATCCAACTCAATCAAGGAACAATAAAAATGTTGACTAGGTCAGTCAGTCGGTCAGATGTCAGTCTATATTTTGTAGTTATGTTCTTACGCTAATCCAGGATCCACCAAGTGAGGAGAGTAGCTATGATGGATCATGACTTATTTTCTTTGATTGTTGTATGTTGAATGTTCACTTTGATTCTAGGGCCATGATGATTTAGGATAAATGCGGTAGGCGCTGTCACTTATCTGGCAGCCATGGAGTTCCACAATATGATCTTAACCTTGGGAAAGAATTGAAAATTCCTTCTCTATTATATTCTTATTTATATACCAATAGAATCATAGCGGTATCCAAATGGACTCTGGGTGCATTGGATTTCTATCCTGGTTTTTATGGTCTTTCTTCTTAAAATCAAGAGTACATGGTGTTATCTAGATAGACTCTGGGTGCATTAGAATTCTATCTTGGTTTTTTGGTCTTTCTTTTCAAAATCAAGAGCTCACAGGTGCTATCTAGATGGACTCTAGGTGCATTGGAGTTCTATCTTGGTTTTCTTTTTTTCTTTTCTTTTCGATTGTTCAGAGGGAAAAGCGGTATCTAGATGGTCAATATCTGGGTGCTTTTGGATCTCTTTCTTTTCAAATAGGGAACATAGCTGAACCTATATGGTCAATATTTGGGTACACTAAGGTCTCTTTCTATTCAATCTCTCTACTCCTTCCAGTTATCAAGAGGTCATGGCAGTATCCAGATGGTATGTGATTTGGATGCATTGGACACTCTTCAGAATTTCATAAAAAGATGCATTGATGACAAAACTTGGAAACACGACAGCTACTTGGGTCACCCATATATTCTATCAATTCATATCTATCAATCATCAACCATCCTTTCTATCAATTCATATCTATCAATCGATCCTAGAGAACATTCCAAACTATCTTCCTTCTAACTAACACATGCATTACTCAAATATTTTTGCATAGTAGATTGCATTCATTTATTACATAAGAAAAATCCAAAACATGTGCATAGTAGATCATATAATCAATGCATCCATCATCAAAAACATCATAAATAACATAGGAATGCATTCATCATCATCATATAGTGATTCACATTTTCAACAAATTAATGCTCATTTGACACATTTTATATGCTTAATTTGTTGAGTGGGCATATAGTCCACTTGCTATCACTGGGGCAACCTGGGGCTGGATCAAATCTGAAAATTCTTTGACACAATGTGATGAATCACATTGCATCAAAGAGGGGAAACTATAGACACCCTAAAATGGACAAGCTTGTGACTTTACATTAAAAACACTAATTTTCATCTATTAGTTAATGGTTTTTTAATCATTAATTAATCATCTATTTTATTCTAAATTCATTCCCCAAATCATCTAATCAAATTTCCAAAATTAATTAAATAATTAATTTTATTTAATTAATTAACCTTAATTGATTAATTACCAATAATTAATTAAATTCAATTTCCTATAGTTTAAATTGAAAGATTTAAACTTACTAATTAAATTCTTCCAATTAAATTAATTTCATTTCATTCAATAAAACAATTCTAAATCTAAAAAGAATTCAATTATCTCACATGTTGAAAAATTTAATTATATAAATGAATTAAATATTCATTTATTTCAAAGAGATAATCCTTAATTAGATCACATGGGTTACTCCACCAATCTCTCCAGTTCACATGGGTAACTCCACCCATCTCTCTAGTTCACATGGGTAACTCCACCCACCTTTTCATTTCTAAAAGGTAACTCACAATTAGCTCTTCAGCCAACCAAAATCTATCTCCTCTTTACCAATTGAAGAGGTGGAGTTTACTGATGGCTTCTGCAATTCCCTTTGATCTCAACCATTCATCTCTCTATCTCTCGAATTGATCTCAACTGTTTATATCATCCCCAATTTCTATATAATAAATGCTTCATAACCATTTGAAGGATCCAGGATTTAAAGCTCTTGTGCACCATTAATTTGTTAGTTTGATTCTAGCATTCTAGTCATCTTGCGATCACACGCCCATTTCAATTATCAAATTATCAACACTTCTCAAGTCATAGATGATGCCCACACCAATACTGAGCATCAAAAATAGTGTTTCAGAAGGAGTAGAGAGAAAATAGAAGCTTCAAGCACTTTGGGGTTCATATTCATTTGTTTTCCTTTCTTTGCTTGTACATTTTATTGGTTAAGTTTTAAGTTATTCGTTATTGGTAGCTTTGTGTATTTGATTTCTATCATTGCAAAACAGTGCTACTAACCTTAGCCTTTGGAAAGCTTGGGAACCATGAACCATGAATCATGAAAGTAGGCATACAGTATGAAATACTAATATCCTTACTTCAACATGATACCTTATGAATAAACAAATTTCCACACATGTTTTGCAATTACTCCCCCTTTCACTGAACTTCACACATTATCCTCTTTAGCACACGTTCTCCTCCTTTGAAAACAATGCCAAAGGCATCAAACACACATGATATGTTCTTTACTAAACTTGGATAACCAAAGCACATGAATACATAGACTACTCCCCCTAAGGAGTAGCCCCACAACACCAATCCACACAAATGATATTCAATGAATACACTAGGATTGATGCAACTACATCTTCTTCTAATTCAACTGAGATAGGGGAATAACCCCCAACCTACCTCTTAGATATTCAAATGTATCCTTATCCAATGGTTTAGTGAAAATATCAGCAACATGCTCCTTTTTTGGCACATACTCCAACCTCACTTCATTTTATTGTACCTATTCTCTAAGAAAATGATATTTGATAGCTATATGCTTAGTATTAGAGTGCATCACTAGATTCTTTGAAATGTTAATAGCGATTGTATTGTCACAATAGATAATCATTGGTTCAGTTACCTTCTCTTAAATTGCTTCAAGGATATCAATACTACCTATATATAATTAATTATAGCAACAACATACTCAGTTGCAGCTATTGATTGAGATGTACAATTCAGCTTCTTGCTTGTCCAGGATAGAAGCCTCTCAACAAGGAAAAATGTACCTCCACTTTTTCTCTTTTGATCATCAACATTACCTACCCAATTAACATCAGTAAATACATTCAAAGATAAATAACCTTTATGTTCATACCAGAGACCATAATCTTTAGTTCCCTTAAGATATCTAAAGATTCTCTTTGCTGTAACCAAATGAGATTCCTCGGGATTAGAAGAAAATCTTGCCACTAATCCAATTGCATGTGCCATGTTCGGTCTATTATGCACTACATATTATAGCTTACCGATCATTGATATGTAAAGTGTCTCATCCACTTCTTTATAATCATCTTCCTTTGATAGTTTGCAACCAGTTACCATAGGGGTACCAACCGGTGTTGAGTCTTCTAACCCAAAAGTATTCAATATTTCCTTTACATACTAGGAATGACTTATGTAGATGCCATATTTCATTTGTTGAACCTACAATCCAATGAAGAATTTAATCTCACCTATCATTGACATCTCAAATTCTTTTCTCATTTAATCTACAAATGATCTGCTCATCTCTTCATTTCCATAAAAATGATATCATCTACAAATATCTCTACAATCAACAACCTATCATTTTTATTAATATTTAAATACACATTACTGTTATCACATTTCCTAGTTAAACTAATCTGAATCAGATATGAATGCAAACATTCATACCATGCCCTAGGTGTTTGCTTCAATCCATCAAAATATTTTCATTAATTTACACACCTTTTTCTTACCTTCTGAGTTAGCAAATCCTTCAGGTTTTTCAATATATACCTCTTCTTCCAAAAAACTATTAAGAAAAGATGACTTAACATTCATTTAATATACCTTGAATCCTTTATAAGTAGCATATGCAAGCAATATCCTTACATCTTCAATTCTGGACATAGGTGTAAATGTATCACCATAGTCCAAGCCTTCCTCTTGTGCATACCCTTTGCACATCAATATTTCCTTGTTTCTCACCACTTCCCCTATCTCATCCATCTTGTTTCTGAAAATCCACTTTGTACCAATCACATTCTCATCTGTTGGTCTAGGCACTAATGTCTAGGTATTATTCTTCTCAATCTGCTCCAATTCTTCTTTTGTATCTTTCACCCAATCTTCATCTTTCAATGCATCTATTACTATTTTAGGTTTAGATTTAGATAAAAAACAAGTACTTTCTCTTTCCTTTCTTCTTGTCAACACTCCAACATTTCTATCACCAATAATTTGATCAGGGGAATGATTTAACTTTACCTACCTTGGTAATACCAGTTCAAATCTAGGAGTTTCTTCACCTGCTTGTACTAGTTGTAATACCTACCCCTTAGTATGCTTGTCTATGTCAGTTTCTAAACTCTTTTGGACCATATTATGTATGTGTTATCTATTTCATTTGATCTTGAGGTTATTTATGTTAGAATAGTTTGAAAGGATAACTAAGAGGGGGGGTGAATTAGTTATCAGCTAATTTAAATCTTTTTCCTTTATTAACTCCATAATACAATAAAGTAAATGCACATTCAGATAACAGAATAGAAAACTCCACAATTTGGTTACGAGGAAACCAAATGGTAAAAACCCCAATGGGAATTAACACCCATAATGAACTATACTTGTTTATAATAATCCCTATTAGAAGATCTTGCAACTTGATTAGGAGTTGTTCTTTACAATGCAATAAGTATAGTGACCTGGTTAAGGGTGTAACCCTATTAGGAGTCTTTTACAAATAACCCTATTAAGGGTGAGGACTCATTGTCCAAAAGCTCACTGCTTCAATGGTGAAGGCTACAACATTCTGTAGAATAGATATACACTATATCTCATGATGAACTATAGAGTAGACCTGTTGTCTTGATCAGTTCTAATGTATTGTAATCTTCCACTGCTTCTTCACATAGATCCTTGATGAATGAAATACATCTGATATTTTGCTTTGTACTTTTCCTGTATCTTTTCTTATCATTCACACTTAGCATTCTACAAATGAACTACTATAAGTATCTTACTCAAAGTATGAGATCATGGGACCTATTAAGAAACTCTTCATGACATCCTTGTCGGCTTAACTAACCATGCGTGCATAATTAAAACTACACAATATAAACTAAATAGACGCGATGCTTCACAAAGTCAGCCTCACCAAATTAACTCTAACATTACAATCTTGTTGAAACACATTCGGCGCCTTTAGATAACTCTCTTCACCTCATAACTAAACTTGAATATACACACACATATTCTGAAGATAGGCACAACTCAAGAACTAATGCAATACATCAGCTCTATATAGACAAACTCTAGAAACTGTAACTGCCACTAACAGAATTACACAATACCACTGAAACTTCATATCTAAGTCTATGTGTATGAAAATGGCATAATAAACATGTCTACAACATGCAAATAACCGCACAAGGCTTGATAACATCATTTTGATAAGTACATATCGAACACTACTATATATTATATGTTGTCATCAATGAAAAACATACAATCAACAAGCTTGCCAGAAGTAAATCTCCAACAATATCCCGCTTTGACATTCATGGCAACATATGATTGTAACACCCCAAAATTGGCACCTAACAACCTAATCAATTTTGGTGCATTTTCTTATCTTCGAAGTCCTATTGTACTAGGCAAATTCTTCTCCTAATTGACTTTAATTGACTAAGTTTCAAATGCA
>MU226401.1:98279-119095 GCA_018584345.1 Thuja plicata | reverse complement strand
GCCTGTTACTATCTCCTCAGCACGGTGGGAGTGGACCTTTGGTTCCATGTGGTCGGGTGGTAGTGATTCTTATTACCATTGAGATTTTGATGGATTCTTCTTCATGCTTGGATGTTCCTTGTTGCAGCTTCATCTTCCTAGTCTTTTGGAGACTTGTTCAGTTACTTGAGATGTGTTTTGCACCATATGTTTATATTGGTTATCATCCTTTGGTGGATGCATTGTATTGTTACATACCCTGTGACTTGTGCAGTGGATGTTGGTTGGGTAGTGTACCTTATGGTATTAGTTGTATATGTAATCTTTATTATGAGATGTATAATATTGGTTTCAGATTATGTAACCTTTATGTCAGTTCTTTATTATTGTAATCGTAGATTAGTTTGTTTAAGTAATTCTACGTCAAGGAACCCTCGAAGAATGTTAATTATGTATGAGTTGTATTTCATGTATGTCATGTACTTCATTGTGTTTCTTCTGCATTGTTATTAATATTGTTTGTAAATATTTTTAAAAAAAATTATTCCATGAACTTGGTGTCATGTTTAGGTCAAGTTCTCTTGAGTTCCCTGGTGGGGCATTACAACAGCAGAATTTGTAGTCTGCACAGATGCTTTCTTGGATGGTTTGGGGGCAATACTTATGCAGGATGGGCGAGTTATAGCATATGAGTCTAGGAAACTTAAGACTTGTGAACTTAATTACCCTACCCATGACCTTGAGCTTGCGGAAGTAGTGCATGCTTTAGTGTGATGGTGAAACTTTCTCTTGGGACATCGATTTGAGCTTCATTCTGACCATCAGAGTTTACAGTATATATTCACTCAACCGAACCTTAATGCTAGATAGAGGAGGTGGATGGAGTCCCTATGTGAGTATGACTTTGATGTCCATTATATCAAAGGGAAAGAGAATGTGGTCGCTGATGCTTTGAGTAGGAGGCGACATGAGTTATCTTCCATGATCACTAGTACAGACTTGAGAGAACATATACTACACCATTTGCAGGAGGATGCCTTATATTTAGAGGTTTATCAGTTGATCCAATCTCAGAGACCCCTTGTGGGTAGATTTTCAAAGTATTCCTTGGATTCTGATGGAATATTATGTCATAGAGGATGCATATATGTACCTTCTTTTGGGGATTTACATAATATCATCATGCTAGAGGCTCATAGAGCCCCTTATGTGGCGCATCCTAGAGTTAAGAAGATGCATGCTGATTTGAGACAGCTCTATCATTGGCCGGGTATGAGGCAGCATATTGCGGAGTTAGTAGCCTGCTGTCTTGAATGCCAAAAGGTTAAGGCTGAGCACGGTCATCCTGGAGGGCTCCTTCAACCTCACAAGGTACCTATGTGGAAGTGGGATGTTATATCCATAGATTTTATCATTGGTCACCCTATGTCATCTCGTCGCCATGATGCTATCATGGTGACACTTTACAAATTGACCAAAGTGGCCCACTTCTCACCCGTTTGTACCACATTTACAGCCCCAACAGTGGATCAGGTCTTCTTGAGGGATATAGTCAAGCTGCATGGCATTCCTCAGAAGATCATTTCTGACATGGATTCTCTCTTCACATCATCTTTTTGGAGAGAATTATAGGTAGCTTTGGGCACAAGCTCAACTTTAGCATAGCTTATCACCCAGAGACAGATGGTCAGACTGAGAGAGTGAATCAGGTTCTAGAGGATATGCTTTGTATGTATGTTATGGATCATTAGGTCAAGTGGGAAGAGTATTTGCACTTAGTAGAGTTTGCCTATAATAATGGGCATCATTCATCTTTGGGTATGCCACTGTATTAGGCACTTTATGGTAGACCTTGCAGGACACCTTTGAGTTGGGATAGGATTGAGGACAGGGTTACCATTGGACCACAACTAGTCCTAGAGATGGAGCAGTAGGTAGCCTTAATTAGGTAGCGTCTCCTAGAGGCACAGGATTGACAGAAGAAATATGCTGATGCAAAGAGGATAGATTGGGTATACATGGTTAGAGATAGGGTCTTCTTGAGAGTGCGGCCTCACAAGAGTCCAATCCATTTCAGAAAGGACTCTAAGCTTGCACCTTGATTTGTGGGACCATTTGAGATATTAGAGAGGATAGGACCAGTTGCTTACCGTGTAGCCTTGCCACCTAGCCTGTCACACATCCATGATGTGTTTCATGTTTATGTTTTGAGAAAATATATTTATGATGAGTCTCACATTATAGATTTTGATGCCTTACAGGTGGAGTCAGACGGGCAGCTAGCATTGGAGCCTATTCGCATTTTGGCATGTCAGACACTGGGCCTACAAGGCTGAGAGCTGGACTAGGTTAGGGTTCAATGGGATTTCTATGATGAGGTTATAGCTTCATGGGAGGACACAGCGTAGATGAGAGCTCAGTATCCCCAACTTTTTGATGAACTCCAAGAGGAAGTTCAAGACTAGGGGAGGATGTGAGGCCTCACCCTGAAGCCCATCGTAGTTTTCCAGTTTCTCTGCTTATGATAGATTTAGTATATGATACTTTACTTTTGATGCACTATAGACATTATGGACTTTATACTTTATGCCACAGATTTGATTATTTTGGATGTATGGACACATGATGCTTTATGATGCACCTTATGGACTATATTATGTTTTCTATTATGGACATTTATTCTGAAACTATTGATTCTGAAACTTATTATGATTATGTTATGGTTATTGATGAGATTTGGGTTTATTTGATATAGATGTTGAATTTTCAATTTAATTTAATGTAAATTTTACCTTATGATAAATGCTTAAAATCAAAATTATGTAATCTTGTGATCTTTAGTAATAACTTAGTATATTGATGATGTACTTATATTCTAAATATTGCTTATCTCTTTATGATGTATATTTATTTCCTCAGACTACTAATATTTGAATTGAGTGTGTAGGTAAGAAACCATGGTATTTTATGCGGGGAACCAAACAAAGGGAAATATGAACTCGGGTTGAGCCAAGGTTGCGTCTAATAAAAGACAAGACCTCGTTGTTTTATAATTTTATTTGTAAATGTATTTGGATGATTGTGGTAGTGTAATATTTAAATATATTTCTAAATTCTTTGTGAGTTTTTCCTAAGTGGATATGACATGGCCTAGTGATGTGTAAATTTTGTCTGTGTCATTTGACACTTGTGTTTTGTACTTAAGGCCATGACATGTCAACTTGGGAATGGTTGTCCACATACCTAGATTAGCACATTAGTGAATCTCCATATGCATACATTAGGTTGGGAGATGGGAGTGTGGTCACCTCATTGAAATTTCGAAATTTCTCTTAGAGTGGACTTTTAGAGGGGTTGTGGAGTGTCCAGGGGTATTTTGGGGTAATTTTCAGGTAGCCCACTTGTTATACCATTAGTTAAGGGCCTTTTTAAACCTAGGATAGCCCCTATTTGACCATGTGACCCTTCCAAAAAGTTGATTTCCCAAGTTGGACGAAAATCAACTCTTGTGAGGCTTGACTTGGGTAGAACATCTTTCTATATTTGTGTTAAGACATGATTCACCTTTTTGAAACTTCCTTTCTTAGTTTTATTTTTGGTGTGGTGTAAGAGTTTAGGGAAGAGAGACCAATTAGAGAACTTTTCTTCTCCCCATGAGCTTTCTAGAGGGATCTTTAGTGGGAACTCTCCAAGTTAGAGAGTTTGAACACCCACTCCCTAATTTAGGGACATTGCTAGAGTTGGGGATCTTGGAAGGAGGGATTTGGCTAAAAGGGAGCTCTTCTACAACTTTCTTCCTTAAGCTTGGATTTTAGGTTGGTGGAATTTTATTCACTCTCTCTCTCTCTCACTCTTGTAAACTTATAGGATTTTGGTATGTGTTGTTATTGTGTCTTATGGGCTTGTTGAGAGCCATGAATCTTATTGTTTTTGTGTTGTTTGATGTTGTTACAAGTTTTTTCTTTGCTTTCCTTTGTATGTGTTTGTTAATGGGAGTATCAAGACTCACTCACCCTTGGGAGGGAAGAGTAGTCTTGGGGGTGGAGGTGCTATGACAGCCCTTGGTGTAGAGTCTCTCCTCAAGGAGGAGAGGGAAAAAGCATGGAGTATGGACTCCATGAAGCCTCCCTCATTGTGCTTCATTGGGGATCATAAGGGTTTGACATTATTTTATTGCTATTATGAAAGTAAGAATGTTTTGGATAGCCATGTGAAGGCTGAGATTTTTATGTTATGGGATGGCCTTCTCCCTTGGGTACTTGGTCCACTTCACCCCAAGTAGGATCCTTGAATGATCCTTTGTAAAAAGCCTTTGGAATGGGATTTGAATGTGTAATCTTTATGTTCTTGTTGTGGTGGTTGTTTGAATATTTTTTCCCACCTTTGTTTGGTTCCCCAAGCTTGAGGGTGGCCTCATAAGAGGTGCAGGTTGGGTGGAGAGCTACCCCATGGTTTCAAGTCGCCCCTTGTCCTTGTTTTGTTATGTAGATTCGAAGATTGAAGTTTCTTAGAAGTTGAAAAGTGCTTGGAAGAAAAGAAAATGCAGCTGTTTATGTTTTACATCATCATGTTACTTTTGTTTTGTAAAGGTCAAGAAGTTTATATATAAGCCATGTATCAAAAGAAAGAATGCATTGTAAAAAAAAAAGAAGCCTATAAGGCTAGAATTTTCATTGCACCATCTTGAAGGAGTCCAATAATTATGAATATTGCTTTATTGAAAATGTAACCATAAGTTTTGTTTTTATATAGCCTCTTAAATGTGTTTTTTTTTAAAAATTCTTAGTGTAATACTATTTCAAGGTTCTATAATAAAAATCAGAAGTTGGATTTTGACCTTTTAGTTTAAATTTTATATTTTTTCCCTTAAGTACTTAGTTACAAAAAAATATAATGTTTCATTGAACTTATATAAAAATCTGCTTTCCTTAAATGAATGTTCTCTTAGCTTGCATGGAAAATCAGCAAAAGAGATAAAATCCTGTCATTAATCTAATCCCTTTCCAACCATTGTATTGCATATCAACATAGATAAAAAATTTTAAAAAAAGAAGGGGCTTTATTAGGAATTGCATATTAAACCTATATTCTCAATGTTTATTTTGCTGTTATCCAAGCAGTTAGAAAAGAAAAAGAGGTTTCAATCTTATATATATATATACATATATATATTTATATATATATACTTTTATATTCAATCTCCTCTACTAAAACTGATTATGAAATTCTGTATTTTATTATTGAAAAAAAAGGAAAAGATTTAAACTTATAACAGTGATATTACTCCATATATATATATATATATATATATATATATAGCTAACTCACTTTTTAATCTGCACAAAAATAAATATTTTATTTCTTACTTATGACTATCATATATATATATATATAACATACTCTTCATTAAATAAATTTTAACAAAAAAAAAATTAAAAAAAAATGTGCAGGGGGGGCGGGCCGAAGCGTCACCCCACCTCCGCGGGTTCCTTTAAGGAACCGCGTGGGGAGACCAGCCACCCACCGGCCATGGCTGCCACGGACGGCACAGTGGCAGCAGCACCGCCAACTGTGTCGGCTGTGGTGGGTCGGCCACCGAGCGGTGCGACTGTCTCCTCCGCCATTGTCACCAAGAAAAATATGTAAAAAAAATATATACCGCCGCTCCTCTGCAGAAAAACCCTAACCCGCCGCCATTTAAATGATATTCAGTTGGCGGTGAAGGAAGACATTCAAACCGCACCATTTAATATTTTTCTTTGTATATATATATATATTTTAATATATATGTATATATAGTATGAGATATGTATATATATATATTGGAATATATATAAATGAAGATATTCATCCACCATTTTTGACCTGCACATCAAAGTAAGATATGAGCATAAAAAAAAAAAGAATTTTAGAGCTAGGGTTAGAAGAGAGGAGAGGAAGAAATGGCATAGTTAAAAATAAAGAGAAGATAGCCATCTCATTTTGGGACCCTAACCCTAATTTTAAAATTAGGGTTAGGATTTCAAAATAGAGAGGGAATAAAAGACTTAAAGTGGGAAAACCCTTCTTTCCAATTATTTTATGAAATTAGTCTTTAGTGTTTTCTTTTGAGGGAAGGTTTATATTTCCTTAATAGTGTATTAATAAGTAACTAAAATTAAAATCAGAATATTGTTTTAAGGTTGGGAGAAAAGAAAGAATTAAATATTATAAAGGTGTTTAGTAAAGGGATATATAAGAGGATTATCTATTTTCTCCTTAATAATGATAGATTAATGTATAGCATTTTTTTTTGGGGGCAAGATGCGTTTAATTATTTAATAGACATCTAGATAGAATTAGTAATTTAAATTTTTCATGGACCTTCGAATGATTTAAGTTTTCGACGGTAAACAACAAATTTAATTATTTTGATCATCTACCTAACCTTAACGTAAGGGTTATAAGTTTTTCTTAGAAAATTAAATTCAACCCATCAATAGTACATGATAAATAAATAAATTGTAATCGAATTAATTGAGAGGAAAAATCAAATTATAGTTTTTAATAAAAATATAGGGACTCTTAATGTTATTTTTATGTGGTCAATATATGTGGCCAGTATATTGACTATTATAAAAATAATATTATGGAAGTGCCTTAACCTAGAGAGTTAGTTTAACATAGAATCCTTAAGCTATCAAGCAACCTAGATTTTTTGAAGAACCCTGGAGACAGTGATTAGAGAGTCTCTCTCTTTCTCCACATCATCCAACTCTATTAATGTATAATCAGGACGACATGTAAATTTAGATTATCCTCTCCTTATGTACCTTTAACTTTAGAGATGATTAGGGTTAAGGGATGTTGACTCTCAGTCATGATTCCCCTTAGACCCTCTTGACAATAACATTACTATTTAATTTCACCTTTTAGAAAAAAAAAAAAAGTTGCGTTTTTGGGCACAAATTTTTTTGGGCATGACATCTTCTGATATTTCTCCATCATTGTTTTTGATTCTAGAAACTGCTTCATTTATCCTCTGATTATAGGCTCTAATGTTCTCTTCAGGTAACATCTCAAGATTGTTGTATTTATTTTTCCATGTCTTCATGCGCACATTCTTTGCTTGGATATCTCCTTCGAACATGTCTTCTAAATACTTCTATATTGTGTATGCCTTGTCTACTTTCTTGATCTCAGATAATTCACTGTCAAATAATGCACTTATAAGGGCTTCTTTGGCAACTGCATTAGCTGTGAATGTATCCTTTTGTTTACTAGTAGCATCATCTCTTGAGAGGTCTTTTAGAGAGGGAATAACAACTTCTTGTGTGGCTATCTCAAAGATGTGAAAACCAACACACTGTAGATGTGTTATCATTTTGTTCTTCCAATCCAGATAATTTTCTCCATCGAACTTAGGACTCTCTTTTCTAAAGTATGCCATTTGATCTACCTTAAGCTGTTAGGATTTCTCTTCAAGGCACTTGGCTTTAATACCAATTGTTAGAATAGTCCCAAAGGATAACTGAGAGGGGGGGTGAATCAGTTATTAGCTAATTTAAATATTTTCCTTTATTAAATCTAAAATACAATAAAGTAAATGCACATTCAGATAACACAATAGACAACACCACAATTTGGTTATGGAGAAACCAAATGGTAAAAACCCCGGTGGGAATTAACACCCACAATGAACTATACTTGTTTATAATAATCCCTATTAGAAGATCTTGCAACCCGGTAAGGAGTTGTTCTTTAAAATGCAATAATTATAGTGACCTAGTTAAGGGTCTGACCTTATTAGGAATATTTTATAAATAACCCTGTTAAGGGTGAGGACTCATTATCCAAAAGCTCACTGCTTCAATGGTGAAGGTTGCAACCTTCTGTAGAATAGATGTATACTGTATCTGATGATGAACTATAGAGTAGAAATTTTTTCTTGATTAGTTCCAATGTATTGTAATCTTCCACTGCTTCTTCACATAGATCCTTGATGAATGAAATACATCTAATATTCTGCTCTACACTTTTCTTGTATCTTTTCTTATCATTCACACTTAGCGTTCCACAAATGAACTACTATAAGTATCTTACTCAAAGTATGAGATCATGGGACCTGTTAAGAAACTCTTCATGACATCCTTGTCAGCTTAACTAGCCACACATGCATAATTACAACCGCGTAATATAAACTAAATAGATGCGACGCTTCACAAAGTCAGCCTCACCAAATTAATTCTAACATTACAATCTTGTTGAAACACGTTATGTGCCTTTAGATAACTCTCTTCAACTCATAACTAAACTTGAATATACACATGCATATCCTGAAGATAGGTGCAACTCAAGAGCCAATGTAATACATTGGCTCTGTAGAGACAAACTTCAAAAACTGTAACTGCCACTAACAATTACACAACACAATTAAAACTTCATATCTGAGTCTGCATGTATGAACATAGCATAATAAACATGTCTACAACATGAAAATAACCGCACAAGGCTTGATAATATCATTTTGATAAGTATATACAGAACACTGTTGTATATTATATGTTGTCATCAATGACAAACATACAATCAATAAGCTTGCCAGAAGTAAATCTCCAACAATTTATGTATCACATTTCAGTATGTTATATCTTCTGTGTACATGTGATTTATGGTTATTTTATGATGTTTATGTATATGTTAGGATTTCATTTTGATTATGGTTTTCTAATAATACTGACCCCAGATTTATATGCACTTGGATCATTGTGATGATTTATATTACTATTTGTTGTGTTTGGTATGGTACAGGACAGAGTCGTAGTAACTTGCTTCGGCAAGATCCACATGATAAACTAGTCTCAACCATTTTTTCTATATTATATGCATGTATGTTCACCTTTGTGATGACAGGTTTGCACGTACCAACCTATGTCTTCCCTGAATTAGCAGCAGTGAGCATGCCCTATCGCAATATCTCAATGGTAAGAGAGGGGAGATAATATTCAGGTCCAAATCCATACCCTAAACCTTTACTTTGTCCTAGAAATGGAAAATAATCTAATTGACTATCCTAGTGTTAGAATCCGTCAAGTGATGTCGATTTGTGAGCTTGTTTGTGTGTGCTTTGTTTATGTTTAAGTTGATTTTCTATTTTAGTTGGGTTATATGTTTAGATGGGTTTTAGGTGATTTAATGATGCTTTTGCTTGATTTATTTAATGAATATTTATGGTAAATATCAATGTTAATTATTACACCTTTAATAAGGTTAAAACATTGATATATGAAACATATGGCTATTTAATAATTAAATATTAATTAAATGCCTATATTTAATTAATTAATTTAATTATTAAGTCTTGATTTATATAATTGAGATTTAATAAATATTAAATTTAATTAAGTGTAATTAATTGTGCATAGTTGAATTATTGAATATTACTTTAAGTTGCATGGTTAATTGATTTATTTAATTGAAATATTCTCACATGCATTTTTAATTTAACACTTTGCTTTGATATTATAAAGTTGAGTTATGCATGCTTTATGTGAAAATTGAAAATAAAGAATTTATTTTATTCATTAATTATATAATTTTATATTCCCTTTAGGGTTTTCACTTTTTGAAAACCTAATTGCTTGGTTTTTTATATCCTTGGATTGAAAGCCATTTTGGAGGTTGTTCAATCAGGAGGAGAAAGGAAAATCAGGTGATGAAGGCTTTGTGAAAGCTTGAGAGCATCTTGGAGCATTTTTTTAAAATTCTTCTTTGCTTGGATTTGTGAATTTTGTTCCTCTCAACAATTATTGAGGTAGAATCTTGTTCATGTCAATTCTAGCTTTCAGATCCCTGTCTTCCATGCATCTGAAAAGATAGGATCTTTTGTGTGATTATTGTGTAGTTTATTGATATAAAAATTGAAGAAACATGTTCTTGGTTTAATTTTGTGGTTTCTTTCAAGTTTGCATGTCAGATTTATGCTTGTGGGCAAAAAGGTTTCATTTTATGGTGTTATATGCAAAATGTGTATTAGGGTTTTCATGTGGAAATGAATTTGTTTCAAAATTGCCTTTAGGGTTTCAATTTGGGAAAAATGTACTTTTTAAAAGAAAATTGATGATTATTGCCAAGAAAGAGTTTAAACCCCGAGATATGTTAATGTCATACCTTGAATGTGGAAAACTCCCCTTTGCCATGTTCTTGTCAAAATTGAGATCAGATCTACATGAAAACAAGTCAAATGAGTTAATTTGCATGCTTAAAAGAAAGAAAACTCTTCTTGAAAAATAAATTAAATATTAAATTTAGAATATTTTCTTGTTTGTGTCAAAATGCATGTTTGAGAAAGAAACTCTTCTTGAAAATAAATTAATATTAAAATTAGAATTCTTTTCTTGTTTGCATCAATTTGCATGCAAAGATTTCATTTGAAAAATATTATTAAATTTGAAATATTTTTCTTGTTTATGTCAATTTGCATGCTTAGAGAAAACTCTTCTTGAAAAAAAATTAAATATTAAATTTAGAATATTTTTCTTGTTTGTGTCAATTTGCATGCAATAGAATTCTATTTTTAGAAATTCTATTTAAAAAAAAAAAAGAAAAAAAAATTTTTTTTTTTAAAAATTCGCATGGATTGGTATTCTGTTTTTAGAAATTCTTTTTTTTTTTTTAAATAAAAATATTTATTTTTCTTAGAATTCGCATGGAGTGGTATTCTATTTTTTTTTTAAAATTTTTTTTTTAGAATTCACATGGAGTGGTATTCTATTTTTAGAAATTCTATTAAAAAAAAAATTAGAATTCGCATGGAGTGTATTCTATTTTTAGAAATTATATTCTAAAAAAAAAAAAATTAAATTCGCATAAAGTGGTATTCTATTTTTAGAAATTATATTTTAAAAAATTAAATTAAATAGATATTTTCAATAACTTTTACTTGTAATTATATTTGGTTTTTAGTAATTATTAAATAGATTAATTTATGAATGGTAGATTTTATATATTAATCTATAAAGGCTTAGTGTGCATTCTCTTTCGAAAATTAAATTATATTATTATTAGCATTTTTTTGGATAAACTAATTTACATAGTGTTGACTATAAATGAGTTTATCACTGAATTTTATTGCCTTTCTGGAATTGTACTCATTATGCAATGATGTGTCTTCCGAGTGACTGATTGAAAATATTATGTGTATCTTTCTTTTTTTTGATATTGTTGTGTCGGTTGTCTATTGGTATTAGTCAGCTATCAGGAGGTAAAACCAGAGGTTCTGGGTTTTCTATTTCTTTGGTGTTCTGTGTACTTCAGTGCATGTACTTGTTGAGATCGATTTTGAGTCTTGATCTTTTTACCTAACCTGGTTGTTTAACTAGTCTTATGTGATCTTGTGAGAGTATTCTAAGTGGTTTTGGTTATTTGAGAACCAATAGTTCTTGTATGAGAAAGAACCAGTTTTGAGAGTTATGTTCTTCTCTTTGAGATTGTTTATGATTCTCTAAGGGTGTATCCCTATATGAGCAAGAATCAGTGAAGAGGTTTATGATATACCTTTATTATGTTCTTTTGTGAACCTATGGTAGATTACCTAGTTGTATAGTAGGAGGTGGCTTGCAATAAGTGTCGGAGCTCACAAGTGGCTTCCAGGATCATTTATTGTAATTAACTTTTAACAATTGATAACATAATAACTTATTAGGATGCATTAGTATAATCTAATAAAATAATGCCTCATGCATGCTTGAGCAATATTATAGGCTAAGATGAAGGATGAGATGATGCTTACCCCCTTGCGAGCTGCGGGTTCAGGCATAGTTAGTGGCCTTGTCAGTTTGAGAGGTCATTGACACCGTGTATGGTCACTTGAGTGTCGGGATCCATTGAGAGATTTCTAGAACAAAACTCAAGGGTTAGACGTACATGATGACACCTTCCTATATACAGCTTAGGTTATCCTACATGTGTTAGTTACCTTTGGTATTCTATAGATTTTCTTATTGTGCTTCAGAGAGGTTCTAGGATCTTCCTATGCATTTCTTTATGATGGTTGTATACCTTTGATATTTTCCTTCTTGTTGTATACCCATGTGAGTGGGCCTATTATTATCTCCTCAGCATGATGGGAGTGGAGCTTTGGTTCCACACGGTCGGGTGGTAGTGATTCTTATTACCATTGAGATATGACATTCTTTTTCATGCTTGGATAATCTGTGCTGCAGTTCTTCTTCTTCTATCTTCTTATTCTTCCGAAGACTTGTACAATTTCATGAGTTGTATATTTGTACCATATGTGTATATTGGTTGACATCCTTTGGAGGATGTATTGTATTATATTGTATTGTTATGTATTATTGCATACCCTACGACATGTGTAGTGGATGTTAATTCAGTTGTATATGTAGTCTTATTATATGAGATGTATATTAGTGAATTCAGTTGACGTATCCTTATGTCAGTTCTTTATAGTGTTCTCGTAGATTATTTTTCTTAAGTAATTCTACATCAAGGAACCCTCAAGATTTGTAACCTTTTTTGAGTTGTACTTATGTGTATGCCATGTTATCTCATGTGTTCCTTCTGTATTGTTAACATTATTGTTTATAAATATTTTTAAAAAAATTATCTTGTTATCTTGGTTGCATGTTTAGGTTAGTTCTCCTAGGTTCCCTAGCAGAGAATTACACTGGTTCATCCTCATTGACTTTTCTATCCTAATTTTAAGCATCTTGTTCCACTGGTTGCACGTAAACAAACCCATAATATCCCATAGTTTCCTTCTTGTTGGATTCACCATTTTCCTCAAAAAAATCATCTATTCTTACACTCACTTTCTACTATCATATTTATTCTCTTGTTCAAGCATTTGTGAGATTTTCTCTTTGAGGAGTATCCTAAGAATATCCCCTCATCATTCTTGGGTCAAAATTTCATGTATTTTCATCTCTTTTTATATAGTATCTACTCTCAAAATTTTTGAAATAACTTACACATGGTGATGGACAACCCCATATCTTATAGGGATTTTTTATTGTACCTTTCTTTAACTCAACTCTGTTCAATGTGTAAACAACAATGCTCACCGCTTGTCTCCAAAATGTTTGTGCAACACCCTTCTAAATCATTAATTTCCTAGCACAATCAATAATAGACATGTTTCTTCTTTCATCAATAACATTCTGTTGAGGAGTTCTAAGAGATGGCATTTATCTTTGAATTCCTTGTTCTTTGCAATATGTAGTAAATTATTGTGAGGTAAACTCACCTCCTTTTTTAGATCTAAGAAATTTAAGGGTCTTACCGATCTCCTTCTCCACTCTCGCTTTATAGATATTAAACATGTGAAATGATTCATATTTATCCCTTAAAAATATAATCCACATCATTCTAGAATAATCATCAAAAAAGAACAAAAAATATATATCACCATAATAACTCTGAGTTCTCATTGGACCATATAGATCAATATGAACCAAATCTAAAATATTTCTAGAAGAATAATTTCTAGTGATGAAACTAGTACTAGTTAACTTCCCAAGTTGACAATCTTTACACATTACATTGTTTGGTTTCACTAGGTTAGGAAAACCTCTCACTAAATTAATCTTACTAACTTTGATCAGGTTATCAAAATTTACACAATAAAACCTCTTCCCATAAACAACAATATTATACCTTTGCAACCTGACAACTCTTAATAGTAGAATTCAGATGAAACAAGTTATCTCTAGTTTGTTCCCAATAATCCTGCAACTACCTCTATTGAAATCCAATATAAATCCTTTGTTATTCAACTAAGAAACACTTAAAAAATTGTATCTCAGACCATCAACCCAAAAAAGATCATCACAAATTGTTTTATCATTCATACCAATAGATCCTTTACCTATTACCATACATATAGCATCATTCCCAAATCTTATCGAGCTTCCATCACATGCTTCCATATTGATATATTTTATTCTGTCATCGGTCATATGATGAGTGCACCCACTATCAATAATCTAGTTACCATTGTGATTCATGTTCGAAACCAAATATTTCTCACATTATTTTGAGGGTTCTTCCTTTACTGCAACAAACATAATTGTTTCTTCATCTCTTCCATCGAATTCCTCATTGGTAACACCTTCCTCAGCTAGGTAGCATGATTTCTTTTTTTTTTTTTTATGCTTGAATCTTCTTGGATTCTCCTTCTTGTCATTGTCAGGGCATCTAGAAGCAATGTGTCCAATTTTGTTACATATAAATAATTTGAAAGGTAACTTACCATTATATTTACCTTTCCCTCTAGGAAGCCTTCTAGCAAATAAAGCTTCCAATTCCTCCAGTTCTCTTTCTTTAGATAAGATAGATTAATAATAATTAGGATAACATGTTGAAGAACTGTTAGTTATCTCCTATCCTTTCCTAGATGGTGCAAGAGTCAATGATGACTTGAAAGCAACTTCAACTTTAGGCATACTATTTTCATAAATTCTCTGCAGTTAATTTTCCTATTAATGCATCAAGAGTAACAATAAAGGTTACTAGAGATTTGAGATCTTGTATGGTTAAAACTCTAATAGCATACCGATACAATAGAGTTCTCAAAATTTTTATTACCACATCCTCCTCAAGAATATTACCACTAGCACATTAGATATCAACAACTTCTTTGATTCTCTTGTTGTATTTCTTAATGTTCTCAATTTCTTGCATCCTCATATAATCATACTTTCCTCTCAAGCTATCAACCTTTTCACTCTACAAATGTGGATCTCCACCATAGACAATTTTCAAATATTCCCACATCTCATTAGAAGTATCCAAGTCTTTGATATAAACATACTCTGCATCAGAAAGAGTACTAGAAATAGCTTCCATAGTAGAATTATGTTCTAACCTTTACTTCAATTGATCTATCATTATAGTCCCTGAAGGGACAATATATTTATTAACCACATGATCCAATTACTAATCACCCATATCATTTAGATAGAGCTTCATCTAAGCACACCATACTGAATAGTTCTCTTGTGAATTTAAGACCTTTTCTCATCATCATCAAATATTTACCTCAAGTTGTTAAGCTTCACCATAATAGAGGACCAAAGCTTTGATACCAATTGTTAGTCCTTAGGTCAGATTACTGAGAGGGGGGGAGAATCAGTAATCTAGCAAATAATCAAAACTTCTCTATCTTCAAACTTAAAGTATCATTCAAAAGATTAACCTTAATAACAACAAATGAAAATCATAAGAATCCAAATCCATCCACAAAATTGACACACATATTTATCTTGTGGAAACCCAAATAGGTAAAACAACCATGGTGGGGATTAGTACCCACTAAATGATGTACTCTTTTGAAGTATGCCATGTGAGGAGCTTAGCCCTATTGAATGTTTACAACAATATTTTTAGGTACTACCCAATTAAGGGATTTACCTTAGGCATATTAGAATCTTTACCCTGTTAAGAGTAGCCTTGTTAGAGGACTTTAAACACTTGACAAAGTGTTGTGTGTGTATTTTTTGGACCTGCAAGCTACAACACAAAACTTCAATATGTCATTGCATTAGTGAGATAAACATGAAATAACAAACTAAAAACACATATACATCCCTAAAATAGACATATTTCTCCCTATCTAAGAAGAGTATGAAATATGTTATAGTTTTCCCTCAGATTATGCATAAATCAATGACACATTCATGCTTAGAATGGAAGATTTAAAGAATGCAAGCTAAATGCTCAAACAAGGTTCATTTTAGGTGCTCCAAATGAAAGATGATAATAATTCTAAGAATTTGAGCTAAAATTCATTTATAAATTAGGACAACATAAGTTTGCAAATGAAATTCTAAAATTAGGGGCCCATTGAGCTCAAAATTCATTCATTTTATAAAAGAATTTGAGGAATGAGAGGTCAGGATTGAGTTATGAAGAGAGGTGGAGATTGAATCCTTGACGATCCATGTGAGGTGATCCAAGTGATTTAACTCTCATTGGATAATGGATTGACTTTCCATTTTGCAAGTGAGGAGTTGTAATTAGAGAATTTATTTAATTCCTTTTAATTAATTACCTTAGCCATGTATTTAATTCTTTTTATTTAATTGATTTGATTTAATTTGCTAAGGCAATTAATGTAAATGTGAGACCTACACTAGACTATTATAGTTTACTATTTTGTTCTCATGCTTTCAGTAGTTTATGCCTTGACATACTTTGACTATCAGAGAGACTTTTTATACATTTGAGGATCGATGAAATCCTGCGTTATATATTCAGCACCTGATTTTGTAATCAAGGTACTTTTGAGATGTCTATGTTCTGATTTAGTTTCAGCTTATGTTGATTTTTTATATGGATCTAAATGTATGAATGTAATATGATGAAAATGGTTTAGGAAATCGATGCTAGGATATTTTAGTTCTAAATGCAATATGGTTTATATGCTTACATATATTATTGACGTTATGCTATATTTCATATCATGTGTTTTGGATCTACTGATGTGTGCATTGAGTGTGTAGGAAAAAAGTTGGCCATGGATCTAAATCGGGGACCCAGTAATGGAACCTATGTAAATCCATGTGCTTTCCAAGGTCCTGTCTATATAAAGAGACATGGACCTCGTTGTTATGTGTTTATTTCATGAACGTGGTTTGCATGTGTGTTATTAAATTAGTAAATGTTCATGTTATTAAGTCATGTCTAATGTTTTAAGTTAATGTGCCAAATTTGGCAAGTGTTGTAATTTAATTATTGACATGGCTAGTATTAGGGGAACCAAGGTAAGTCAAGGGTTAACTAAGGTCATTTAGGAGTAGTACCCAAGCTTAACCCATGGTTAGAAGTTTCTAGAATTTCTTTGACTTAGAATTTCGTAGGTTAACTTCAGGGTAAGTTTTAGAGGGTCTTTTGGACTCCTAGGGGGTAACCGGGGTCAGTTTTAGTCACCCAACTTGGTACCCTATGGGTTAGGGGTCATTTTCTGTCATTAATGAGCCTCTAAACTCATTTATTACTCCCTTWAAGTGTCATTTTYATCTTTGAGCGAATKTGAAAGAGGAGTGTGACTTTGGTTAACCTCACTCTCTCTTCTACCCATGTTTCWTTTGACTTYACCYTTGGAGGGTTAGGAAGTGGTTTRGTTTAGGATTRGTTAGAGTTACYTTACCCTTSGGTTAARCCTTGCTCATGTTGGAGGTTTTCCTATTTAGGGGAGATTTTAGGATGAGTTGAGTGTTCACCCACTCTCTACCCTTAGAGACAGAATTCAGTTTGAAGGAGCCTTTGGAGAAGGAAGCTTAGGAAGGATAGCTCAACACCAGTCCTCATTCCACCATAGCTTGGATCAAGGTTGGAATTCTTTTTAAGTTATTGTTTATGTTATGTCTGTTCTTGAGCTCAAGGACTCCATTAATGGACTCTTGTGGTTTTCTTGAAGCTTTGTTTTTTATGTTGAAAATTTAAATGTTATTTTCAATGTCTTTATTTTGTGCTTTAGTTTGAATGGGTCTTCAAGGTACACTCACCCTTGGGAGGGCAGAGTAGCCTTGGAGGGGTAGTGGAAATGATTCATGTTAAGTATAGAGTCTCCCATGTGTGGAGGGATAAACTTGGGGTAACACGATACCCATGAAGCCAAGATGGGCCTGAGGGAATTTCGGAGGTATAAGGAGGTTATTCAGGATAGCATCTTGTAAAGATGGTCCTTATCAAGTCCATGTGAGGCTTATGTATTCTATGTGTATTCTTGGCTTTCTCCTTCAGTGAGGTCTACCACTACCCCTATTTCTGGAATGTCTCTTGGAGATACTTCCTCTTGTTCATCCTGATTTTTGGGAAATTTTCTTGTGTTGAGAATCCGTTTTCATTTCCTGCTTGTTGAGTGTTTTTGTTTGTAAGCCGTTCCAAATTGGATCCCCAAGCTCGGGGGTGGCCTTGTAAAGGCCTAGGTTGGGAGGTGAGCCTCCATGGTCAACCTCAACGTTTTCACGCAGGTTCTTAAGAGGACAACAATGATGCCTAACACCCATATGTGGAAGATGGGTATGGCTGGAAAATTCACTATTTTTGTAACCTCCTTTGTTTGGAGGGCTATCATTGTCTCTAGTTTATGCTAAGACCATTGTGTAAATTTTGTAATTTTATACATTCGTAAACCTTTTGTTTACCATTTTATATCAAGGAGGTTCAATGAAAAAAAAAGAGGGTGTATATCTTCAATCTAATTTATGTCTTGCAAATTTGTAGTTCATATAATTTATTCCTCTTTCTAAGTGGTTTCATTGTTATGGTTAAGGTAAGAGGAAGATAATAATAGATCAACTCCCTTACAATTAATATTGTAGATTTTTAAATAAATAAATTACCGTTTAAAGGTTTTTTTTTTTGTGAGTAAAAGAAAAGAAAGTTCATTACATATTTTTGTTATTTGATACACTTAGTAGATATTTGAATAATTTTTGAAAAAAAAAAAGGGCATGAATTTTAAATTTTCTTCCACCAAGATGTGGAATATAAATTATAGAATGCATCCATGTTGTTTTTTTAAAAAAAATATATTATTTAATACCCACTGTTTTGAAAAATACAGTTGGTTTTTCACCAGAGAAATTTAATTTTAAATAAAAAAAAAACAAAACTTATGTATATTATTCTATTTTAAGTTAGAAACTATTTCTTTTTAAATATAATGTTTAATAAAAAAAAAGGGGCGGTATGGAAATCAAATTTTAATAATCAAAATAATATTGGGGAGGGTCGAAACCCCCCCATATCTGTCGGCGCTGAATGTATCGTGGGGGCCGCGTGGCCGTAGGCCACCCACTATGTATAACACAGTGGGGAGGCACCGCCGACCGGTGTCAGCCACCGTACGCCCACCCCCCTGTGCGCGGTTGCAACACCCGTAGGCGGTGGTGCCGCCGGATGCGGCCACCACTGCTCTGCCCTGTTCGTCTCCCCCCTTTCGCCCGCGCAGCAGTGGGAAACCCTGCCGCCACCGCTCCCCCAAACTTCGCCGCTCCCTGCACTCGGCCGCCGCTGCTGCGGTTCGTCCGGCCGCCTCCCATTTAGAACCTCCTCACTTTAAAATTATTTTTTTTTTAAAATTTCGCTTCATCTTGTATTTTTAAACATGGCGTTTAGATTAGGTTTCTTTTTATATTTGATTTACTAAATTAGATTTGTTTAGATAGATTTGATTTATATATGTAAATAAATTGTATTTTTTTTTTTGATAAGTTAGTATTAGATTATTGCATATAGTAATCTTGTTTATTTTCTTTATATCTGCAATGTTATTTCTTTTTTGCTAATAATATTATTTATAGTGGATTGTTAAGTATGTTTATATTGTTTATATATTGTTAGAGGGGTAGTTTTGTTTAGAATTTAAAATTAAGTTAGTATTAATTAAATAGTTAATTTCCCATTGATTTAATTATTTTCTCTTAGATGTTAAATAAATTAAGTATAGTTTCGCAATATTAAATAAATGTTCTTTTAGGGGATTTAATTTAATTGTTTATATTAAAGTTATAATGCTTATAAGAATAGGTATTAAGCTTATATTCGTTAAATTTGTAATCTAATCTTTCATTTTAATGTTAAACCTAGGTAACGTTTAATCGTCTAACGGGTCTTAGCACCCCCTTTATCTCCGCGATATTCACCTTTTAAGGGTATTATCGCTACCTTGACCAGCGTCGTGTAGGGTTGACTTTTGGTCAACCATGGTCAAACTTTCTCCGATCGTCCTAATTTTTCATCCCAGTTGTTCTTTGTACCCATTGGACCCTAGGGTTTCAGTTTTGAGCGTTTTGGAGACAGTTGACCTTTTGGTCAACTTGGGTTGACTTTTTGGTTGACTACCTTGTTTTGCGCACCTATAACTTTCATAGCTCTTAGTAGACCCTAGAGACCCTCCCTCACGTATTTCAAGGCACAGTTGACTTTTGGTCAAGCCTAATTGACTTTTAGTCAAACCATCTTGATTTGCGTGTACAAGTCTTCGTTTGGGTCTAAGCAAACCCTAGTTTGTACCATTCACCTTTTCAGTGTATTGTTGACCTTCAGTCAACTCTAGTTTGAATTTTGGTCAACTTTGGTTGACTTTCGGTCAACTACCTCAGTTTGTGTGCAGTTCCAGTTTGGAACTTTAGACATCCTTTAGGATAGCTGTGAAAGCTAATCCTCTCCTTGAGACTTTTTCTGGTTTTCATTTACCTCTTGCACCGTTTTGTGTGCACATGTTACCCTTATGTTTGTTTGGGTATCCTGTTTATGTGCGTTATTAAAAAATTTTGTTCGTGTGTTTTTGCCCAACTTTTGGGCATGACATTTTGGTATCAGAGCCATGTTAGCAACATTGGGAACCTAACCCACTACGTTATCACTAAATTTGTCTTGCTTGTGTAGGATGCCACCTGTCACTCATCAAGCCTGTCAGCAAGGGCATGGTCGGCGATGTATCCCCACAACACACGTGGAGGTACAACCTAAGATAGAGGATTGTAGGAGGGATCAGAGTCCACCTCCTGAACCCCCTCCCGATCCTAATGCAACACTTTTGTTGGGCTTTCAGAACTTGGCCGAACTCATACTTGACCGCATGCCACCTGTTAATCAGGAGAGAGAGAGAGAAGTAGGAGCCCACCTCCTAGAGCAGGGAGAAATCAAATAGATCAGGAGGATGAGTCCATCGCAGTACCAGGTGGTGCTCCTAGGGGAGGTGCATAGAGACTCGATAGGGCACCCCCCGACATCGGGAATCAGATTACAGAATTGATGAGGCTTAAACCACCTCCCTTCATAGGAGAAGCAGATGGGGCAGGAGCTGAGGCTTGGCTTTTGAGCCT
>MU226401.1:39557-90827 GCA_018584345.1 Thuja plicata | reverse complement strand
TAATATTATTTATAGTGGATTGTTAAGTATGTTTATATTGTTTATATATTGTTAGAGGGGTAGTTTTGTTTAGAATTTAAAATTAAGTTAGTATTAATTAAATAGTTAATTTCCCATTGATTTAATTGTTTTCTCTTAGATGTTAAATAAATTAAGTATAGTTTCGCAATATTAAATAAATGTTCTTTTAGGGGATTTAATTTAATTATTTATATTAAAGTTATAATGCTTATAAGAATAGGTATTAAGCTTATATTCGTTAAATTTGTAATCTAATCTTTCATTTGAATGTTAAACCTAGGTAACGTTTAATCGTCTAACGGGTCTGAGCAGCCCCTTTATCTTCGCGATATTCACCTTTTAAGGGTATTATCGCTACCTTGACCAGCGTCGTGTAGGGTTGACTTTTGGTCAACCATGGTCAAACTTCCTCTGATCGTCCTGATTTTTCATCCCAGTTGTTCTCTGTACCCATTGGACCCTAGGGTTTCAGTTTCGAGCCTTTTGGAGATAGTTGACTTTTTGGTCAACCTGGGTTGACTTTTAGGTCGATTGCCTCATTTTGCGCACCTATAACTTCCAAAGCGCTTAGTAGACCCTAGAGACCCTCCCTCATGTATTTCAAGGCATAGTTGACTTTTGGTCAACCCTAGTTGACTTTTAGTCAAACCATCTCGATTTGCGTGTACGAGTCTTCCTTTGGGTCTAAGCGAACCCTAGTTTGTACCATTCATCTTTTCAGTGTATAGTTGACCTTCGATCAACTCTAGTTTGACTTTTGGTCAACTTTGGTTGACTTTCAGTCAACTACCTCAGTTTGCGTGCAATTCCAGTTTGGAACTTTAGACATCCTTTAGGATAGCTGTGAAAGCTAATCCTCTCCTTGAGACTTTTTCTAGTTTTCGTTTACCCCTTGCACCATTTTGTGTGCACATGTTACCCTTATGTTTGTTTGGGTATCCTGTTTATGTGCGTTATTAAGAATCTTTGTTCGTGTGTTTTTGCCCAACTTTTGGGCATGACAGTAAATTAGTGATAAGATCACTAGGAAATTAAATTTGATTTAAATGAACTATGCCAATTAATTGAAGAATTGTCTTGACATAATTAGGGGTATGATCACACTTAGGGAAAATAGGGTCTTTGGTTAGAGCGGACCAAATTAGGGTGGTTACATTTGCCCCTCTTTGAATTGATGTGTGAGCAGTGTATTGATTCAAAGAATGTTTGATGTTGACTTCAGAAAGTTTTGAGAATTCTGCCCTTGATTGAATGAAATGTCTAATGAGATCAGTCTCGCACTTGATTGAACTAAGACTAATAGTATTGACTTTGAACTAGATTGAACAAAGGTAAATTAAACAAAGATCTTAAAGATACCAATTCTTAACTTTATAGAATGAGAATTGATAATACTGACTCCGAACTTGATCGAATGAAGGTTAGTACGAAGCTACCAGGAGCTTAATAAGGATATGAGAATATGTAGACATAGATATCTGGCTTGTAAGCACTGAAGCCTTCTATCTAGCAGTCCTGACTTGATCGAGGGAAACTGCCATGCCCCTAGTCTTTTGATGATGAAGTCATTTAATTCTTTTTTGAGAAAGAATTTGATTAATTTTAAGTGTGATCATGCCCCCTCAAGAATGAAATCAAAGGAAAAGAATTAAAGTCCTCTGTAGAATGATATATCACTTGAACAGATCAAGTGGATTGAGAAAAAATTAATTGAGAAGAAATGATGAAGTGAAGGTGTGTTAAGACCAAACACAATTTTACCAAGTTAACTACATGAAAATTAAAGTTTTGAGTCTGATAAAATGATGTAGGACCATGATTTTGATGAATAATGTGCAATTTGGTGATAGAGAACCTGGAAAACTAATTGCGTAAAGCCTACAAATCATTTTCTGAACATGTATAGCAATTTAGCATTTTTGTGAGACTATCATAAAATGTGCAGCATGTTGTTTAAAATATTGTCGACGCATTCAACTTTCTTCCCGATTGATCTAAGATGAACAAAATTGAATTTTGATAGTCCGGGAGGAGTTCTGGAGCTCCTAAATAGCTCAAAAAGGTTAATATATATCTCAAAATTCCCTTTTTTCTCATTCATTTTCACTTTTATCCTCAGTAAATTTAGAGCTATGCAGAGAAGATGGTGGTCCCCATGGAGAAACATTGATTTAAGCTTTCACATCGACATCAGTGCCCGACCGATTACGCACTGTCGGTGAGTACATCAATACCTACATTTTCATGTTTTCAGTTTTCATTTTTGTCAAATTCTATAGTAGATATGAAGCATGTAGTTTTGTGTCCCACCTCGTGTCCTAGGTCACATCTGGTTAATCCTATGTCACATCCTATTTTTGCCCAAAATCCCAGATCGCATCTTGTAATTTTAGGATCGCATCCTGTTGTGCAATTTTACATTGCATAGGGTAAAATTTTGGTAGTCTTTGAATTTGGTCATGTCCTGTAAAAATAGGATCACACCCCACGTCCCACATCACATCCTATCAGAATAGGATCACTTCCTGGATTCCCCATCGTATTTGGGAAATCGTGCATCGTATCTAGTGTTTAGGATTGCACCCCATAAAAACATAGTCATTTTCAGTGTAGGAGTTAGGTTTTTTCCAATTTTGACTATTTTTCTCTTTCTAAAGGCCAAAAAGACTGAACTGGTAGCTTTTTTGCATAGTTGCCTTAGCTAAAATATTGATTTGAACCTGTATTTGTGTTTTGTTGATAGATTGATTTTGAGGTAGTGTCTTTTCGAGGACCTCATCCAAGACGAGTCCTTTCTTTATCAAGGGCCTTGACACCTACAGAGTTACAAATTATAGCACATCTGGAATTGACTTTGCTTATGCATTTACCCGACATCAGGGTAAATTGGGGGTTGTTGACTAATCTTTCTGAGAGATAGCATTTAGAGTACAAAACCTTCCATCTCTTGACTAGTGAGATGACTGTCACACTTGAGGATGTGTGGTGCATTAGGCATATTCCAGTTATGGGTCGAGAGGTTCAGTTTGAGTCATGCTTTGTGGTAACTATTTCTTCTGCACAAAGGTACTTTGGAGATCAGATCATAGTCCACAGATATCTAACATGGGATTACGTGTGTGATCATTATGATTAGTTACCTGTTTATCTTGTTGGATTGATTGGAGGTATCCTCATGCTTGACTAAGGACAACATGGATTTATGTGTGGCTAGGTGGAGACCTTAGAGAAGATGACTGTCTCATCACATAGATTTGGTTGGGGCAGTTGCATCTTAGCCCACATGTATCGAGAGTTACATGAGATAGTATATGAGTATTCTCACAACATGACATTAGGTATCTTGATATTGCAGATCTGGACTTGGAGCACATCACAGTTACACGACTGATCATAGACAGACAGAGGGCACTAGAGAATCCCTATATTTATATGTATGTAGGTTTCATTCAACAGCCCCATCTGGGTAAGGTGGAGTACTAGCGTCGTGTGCAGAGTGATATAATAGTTGTTATATGGAGGCCATACTTGGATTGTGAGTAGTGGACCTCAGATAGGAATCATATGCCTTACTTTTTCCAAATTAGGCACTTGATTGGTCAGACCTGTTACATTGTTGAGTGGTTTCTAGTTACTCAAGTGTTGTGAAAGTATGGTCATGTATAGGATAGATCACAAGATTTGACAAAATATGCCCAGATTTGTGATGAGGAGCCTCTTTGGGGGCCAGATTAGTATATGAGACTGCACAACTAGAAATTAGTCAGATGGTCATAGTTGGGTTGGATTATCTTATGGATGTTGCAGATGTAGGGTGCAACAATGGTTATCTTGCACATATGTTACAGTATCCTTTTCCTCACTTCACAACTCTTAAGGAGGTAGCTCCTCACATACAAGATGCTTTAGATTATGATCTGGATGATGATAGACCCATTAGAGACAAAGGGGGAGCCTAGAGAGATAGGGGAGGTGGGGTGGGAGAGATGCTAGATGCCCTCCTCTAGACAGAGGTCATGGACATGGCTGGGATGATCATGGAGAGAATGGAGATGATTGGGGTGGTGGTGGAGTGGGTGGTAGAGTGGGTGGTAGAAAAGAGGGTGCCAGTGGCAGACAAAATTGCTTTAGATTTGTGCCTCCACAGGTAGATCTAGGTCCATTATTGACTAGAGAGAAGAAACAATAGTAGAAAAGGCCATCGAGATAGGCACCAAGTGGAGGAGGTGGATCTCCTAGACATAATCCTCTAAGGGATATAGACATGGATTCTAGCAGGGATGGAGATGCTCTATCAAAGTGTTAGAGGGAGCTTGAGCAGTTCAGAGCTCGAATCACTACACAGGATACATTAGTGGGAGACAAGAACTGATAGCTAGATATGATGAGAGCTGAGAGAGATATCTAGGCCCACACAGCTACTCATTAGGACTAGAGAGTTGTGTACTATTTTTTATTATATTATGTGCTCGTTCCCGAGGGACAGAGAGATCCTTTATATTATCGAGTGGCATAATAGTCAGAGGGAGCTATGTCTCCACTAGCTCATCCTGCACCACCTCCTCCTCCTCTAGATCAGGGAGAGGGTAGCAGTCATACCTGATATTGTACTTGTGATATTTGATACATTTTGTATATTGATCCTTTTGAGATCATCCATTCTACTGTAGACTTTTATACATGTATATTTTTTGCATCATGATCATCCTGATACTCTTTTGTAGATCGTTCCACATTTTTGATCTATTCCATCATTGATATATATCTGAGATAGTTGTTTCTGATCTTGATATGTTCATGGGTTCTCTTTCTTGATATATTTTTAGATTTATGCACATGTGATTATGTACTTGGTTTCTTGATGAGTTAGAATAGATTCATGTGATGACATCATTTATGCTCTTTGATTTATTATTGATATATAAATGTGTTATGAATGATTCTAGGTGAATATGCAAATGTATGTTTTTGAGATTTTCTCTATGCAGATATATGTTTGGGTGCACTTACAATGTAAAAATAAATGCAATGCTTGAATGCTTTGTTTTTTGTAATTTCTCATTCTAATTTATGAATGCAGAATGGATGCCATGGCTATGCAATGACATTTAATATCAGTAATATAGTTTAAGTAGTCAACTTGGATTTCAGATGAACCAGGAAATCATTTTGAGCTCAAGTCCTTATGTTGTTCTAAAAATAAATCATGCAATCTTTAAATGCATCTATATGAAGACTCTTAGGATTGTTAGTGATTTGTACATATTATAGCATTTTTATCATCATTGGGCATTTTTTAAAGGACATCATCTGATAGTACAACTATCACTAATACCCACAAAGTATCATGAAGTATGAATACTATGTGTATTGGATGCAATGTCAAAAATAAACCTAAGCATCAAGGCATAGAGGCTAGGATGAATAGTCAGTTATCTCCTTTTGATTTTATGAGTCATCTTATATTCATGTATAATGTAGGATATGTGACCCACAATGACCTTCAATATTCATATCGTTGGGTACATAATGTGTCGTAAACCATACTTATAATTTGATGTGGAAACATACAAGGAAATTGGTTCAACCTCACCATAGTTTACAGATGGCTATGATTGATATATATGCATCCATCCACTCATGTTGGAAGCTCTTACCATAAACATCCAAGTTAGGTGAAATTCAGAGGATCATTGAAACAATCACCATACATAGAAAACCAAGAAGAGATTATGCCCCCTATCCTTGCGACTCTTTATCTTTGAATAGATGTCATGGAGTAACTCAGAAGACATAACAATCACTAATTGATAATCAATCAAAGAAAATTCATAACTTCTTATATGCCCCTAGTTGGAAACATCATCAGAACATAAAAGAGTCATAATCAAACCAGGATCAGTCTATATGTGTTTAATTAGTATTGATAAATACCGTTGATTTGATTTTTCAAGCACAATAGAGTATCATCAATCAGAACTTAGAATCCAACAATATGTTTTTATGTCTGAGTATATGAGATTAACTTTGTCAGCAATTTCAATCCAATGTAGTATTTAGGAACATTGTTTGAATAAAGTGTTGAGAAACACTAGTGATTAAAGTGTTGAGAAATACTAGTATGATGTCTGTTACAGGTAGGTGGTGTTGAAGAAACACCCTTATTTGTGATAGTGACATTTTGATGCAAGTATTGAGAAAAATATTTTGAGAGGTAAACCATCCTAGACAGGAACCTAGGACAGCCTAGAAGACACAGAACAAACATGCTAGCAAAGATGCCCCCATTGCAAAATGACTATTCCTAAGAAGCAAATGCAAAAAAATATCATAGGCAAGGATATGACATTTGTAAGGAATCAAAGTCAAACCATAGCACAAGTGAAATCATGATGGATTAGTATCAGATATTCATTTATAGATGGAGCATAGAGTACAAGTGATGCCTACTTTCCAAGTTTTCACCACTCAAAAAAGATTTTTATTTTTTCTACCAAGACACTTGTTTGCCAGGTTTTTGCCAAGACACTTTTCTCTTTTTCAAGTATTTTGTTCTTTTTCCTTTTTTTTTGGTTAGTATCAAGGTGCCTGTTTGCTAGGTTTTCACCAAGTCTACCTTATTTTAGGACTTTTCCCACTATTTTTGGATTTCTTTAGGATCAATTTTCTAATTTTTTTCATATTTTCTAAGAACTTTTTCCACTACACAGGCTCTGTCAGCTAGATGTCAAGCATAAAACCGCTTCAAGTGTAGAGTATTAATGGGATTAGGAAGAAAATATCTCTTAGGTGTAGCTAACTAATAAGGTCCAATTCCAAAATTTGCAGTAATAACATAAGGCCCCAGTCAGTTGGGTTCAAACTTGCATTTTTGTTCTTTATTTGGCTAGTTTTTAAGATTCTCTTTGAGAATGAGATCCCCCACTTGAAACTGTCATGGTTTTACCTTCTTATTGTACCCTTTTGACATTCATTTCTAGCACACTTTGAGATGATCGACTTCTTGTTGCTTGCGCTCATCAAGTAGTTATGGTTCATGAACCCTATCAATGCAATATTGTTCATCTGTAACAAAACCTTGGAGAGATACTCATAAAGATGGAATTTCTAATTCAATGGGTAGTAATTATTTTTTCGTAGACTAGAGAAAATGGCATGGATCCTGTTGGTGTTTGGATACTTTTTTTGTAGCCCCATATTGCCAGATTTAGTTGCAAATGCCAGTGTCTGTCACACTTACTCACAGTTCTATGTAATATTTTTAAAATGCTTTTATTTGAATCCTCAACTTGTCCATTACCTTGAGGATAATAGATTGAAGAACAATGCTAAGTGATATGAAACCGTGTACAAATGTCCTCGATATCTTGGTTTTTGAACTGACCCCCATTGTTTGTTACAATAGAAGAGGGTATCCCATACCTACAAGTGATTTAGTTCAAGATGATCATAGCAAACTATTTTCCAATGGCTTTGATTAGCAGCATGAACTTGACCCACTTAGTGAAATACTCAATAGTCGTAATGATGTACTTGTGTCCACTTGAAGAATTAGGATAGATCTGTCCAACAAGATCAAAGGCCAATTGCTTAAATGGCCAATGTGTTATAAAAGGTATGAGTTCTCTGGTTGGAGCATGGATAAGGTTTCCATATGTTTGACATTTGTGACATGTTTTATAAAATTGAACATATTTTTCCATTGTGGGCTAGTAATAAGCAACTCTTAATAGTTTCTTAGATAATGAAAATCCATTAGAGTGAGATCCACATACACCTTTGTGAACCTCTTTTAATGCGCGTAAAGACTCTTCTTGTTCTAGACACCTAAGAAGCATACCATCAAGACCTCCTCTATATAAGTTAGTAGTGACGAGGAAATAATGTGATATTGTCTTAATTAAAGCTCATTTTTCATTTCTTGATAGGTCATTAGGTAAGGTTTGATCAGTAAGATAAGCAATTTTTTTTCATATCGGGATTGGTTTAGGGCATTCAACACATAAATCACTTGGGATTCAGGTGTATCAAAGGATGGGAAGGATAATTCTTCTACCAAGAATTCATAGAGGGATTGGTGTTTTTCAATTTTTAACATGGATACTAGTGTAGCCATAGTATCTATAGCTTTGTTTTCCATTCTTGGTATTTGTTGGAATGTGATGAAGACAAAGTACTTTTTCAAATCTTTAACCAATTTTTTGTAAGGAATTAGTTTCTCATCTTTTGTCTGATAATCTTCATTCACTTGGTTGATAATAAGTTGAGAGTCACCATACACATGCAGCTCTATGATTTTCCTTTCCATAGCAATCTTGAGTCCATTTACTAATGCTTCATATTCTGAGATTTTATTCATGCATGGAAACATTAGTTTATACACCTTGGGTATCTTGTAGCCTTGAGGAGCGATAAATAGAACCCCTTCTCCAGATCCTTGTTATGTGAAAGAACCATCAAAATACATCTTCGATGGATATTCAGTTAAGTGCATGCTTGTTTCATCAAGAAATTCAATTATCAAAGGTGCATCATCTTGTAATGGTGAATCAGCTAGTTGATCTACTAGGACTTGTCCTTTGATATCCCTTTTATCCACATACTTAATATGAAAATCACTAAGATTCAAGACCCATTTTTGTAGTCTTCCTGTCAATGCTATTTTACTAAAGAGATATTTGAGAGGATCTATTTTTGTAATAAGTTTTACTGTATGTGAGAGCATGTAGTGTCTCAATTTATGGGATGCAAAAACAACTGCTAAGGAAGATTTTTCAATGATACTATAATTAAGTTCATAAGACACCAAGGTCCTGCTAATATAATAGATCACTCTTTCATTTTTGTTTCATCCTCTGGTGCTAGCAATACTCCAAGCATTGTAGCTGTAGCTAAGATATAGAGTAGTAATGGTTTTCCATGAATAGGTGTCATAAGAATAGGAGGAGTAGCAAAGTAATATTTTTATTCTTTTAAATTGTTTTCACAATGCTCATCCCATTTGAAAGTAACACCTTTATGTAGCAGTTTTGTGAAAGGTTGCCCTCTATTTGCTAGTTGGGACATAAATCTCCTGATGGACTGAAGTTTACCTTGAAGCGTCATCATTTGGCTGATCTTGCAAGGAGGCGACATTTCTAGTATAGCTTTTACCTTTTCAAGGTCCACCTCAATTCCTTTAGCCGATACAATAAACCCTAAGAGTTTCCCTGATTGGACTCCAAATGCACTTTTCTTTGGATTAAGCCTTAGTTGAATTTGATCCATGTGATCTAGTATCTTTCTCAAGTCTTCAATGTGAGTTGTTCTTATTTTTGACTTGGCTAATGTATCATCCACATAGTCCTCCATATTTTTGTGTATCATATTATGGAATATTGTTGTCATAGCTCTTTGGTATGTAGCACCAGCATTCTTTAGTCCAAATGGTATGAATTTCCAACAAAATGCTCCCTATGCACATGTAAATGTTATCTTTTCTTGGTCTTTAGGATCAATCTTAATTTGGTTATAGCCTGAGAATCCATCCATAAGAGAATACATCTGATATCCCATTGTAAGATCTATAATAATATCAATATTTGGCAATGGGAAATCATCTTTAGGACAAGATTTGTTTAGGTCTCTAAAGTCTGTGCAGATCCTGATAGATTTATCTGCTTTAGAAATAGGCACCACATTAGAAATCCATCCTACATAATGTTATGCCCAACATACCTGTCCCTAAATTTTGTAGGCAAAATGTTGGGTCCCCCTTTTCGCTTTTTGTTTTTCTTTGGCTCTTTTTTGTTTCCTTTTGTTTTCCTCCAGGATTTTCTTCTGTGAGGGTTGTTTTCTTTTTTATTTTGGTGCTCTTTCCTCCGGGGTCTGGTCCCGAAGTGTGTTGTCTTTTGAGTCAATCAGATCCCAGACTTTGGGATTCTCTATCATCATGTATTATTTTATTAGAAGGTGCAGTTGCATGGAATCCCCGGTCCTAGAGTCTAGAGGTTTGCGGAGGAAAGAAACATGTTTTTACCCTAAGGGTATAAATAGGATTTACTAGTCACTTTTACATTTACCATGATCAAAACACTAAGAGCAATTAAAGTGATTCAAAGGTGATTAAGGTTATTCAAAAATGTTTTTCTCTCTGTGTTTAATGGTGGATTAGTAGTAATTAAAAGTGTTGGTTCATGGACATTCAAAGGTTAACCAGTTGTAGATCATCTCCTATGCTCATCCTCCCTACATTCTATGCATCTTAAGGTAGGCCCTTTGGCTCTCTTCCTTTGGTTTTTATTCTTCCTGGTTTTGCTTTGTCTCGATTGTCATGCTTTCTGGTTTTTGGGTTTTTATATCCATTTTTTTTTTTTTTTTGCTTGTCTACTGTCACCTCCCATTGGTGGGATGGATCTGCTAGAGGGTTTTCTTCCCTCTATGCAGTTGTGGTTTAGTGGTTTCTATATATAGCTATATATAGCTTGTCCTCAGGTCATCCTGTGAGTTGTGCTTCGGCCCTCTGTATAATTCATTGATATTAATGTTTATCCTTCCTTCCTATTGTTTGGAAAGATCTTCATGCTCCACATCAAAACCTCAAGTTTAAATCTTTCCTGAGATATGTTACCATGGTTCAAACTTGGCACCCCACCTGCTCGAGCCATGATGGTTTTCTCTCTCCTCTATCAGCTTGGCCTTAATGGTAAGTTAAGTTTCCCACATGCGAGTATTCAAAACCGGCCCAAGTGGCATTCATGCTCTCACATGTTTGGACAATTATCAACGTTAATACCATTACTCCCATTACTGCATGGCCACATGATGCTCTCATGTCAACCTAGTATGGCTAATTTTTGGTCATGTCATGTAATGGTTAGTTATCTGGACTCTGGACCCTAGGCCTTCCTTTGGTCTCTATTTCATTTCATTACATGAGCTAAAATCCCTAGGAGTCTAGGCATAGATCAAATCCCCAATTCATTTTGATATATATATATATATACATCTTTTCAAGGTTTTGGTGCATACTAACCCCATTTTCAAGATGCATGCAAAGTAGCGGTGAAGTCTCTGGGATCCAAGAGTTTTATTATATTATCAATACTAACAATCATCCTATCTCGTAGGTTGCTAGAATATCACCCATCAATCATGTTTGAGGCATCAACATCTTCTCCACCTGGGAGTCTAGAATTCCCCACAACTGCCTCAACCAGGGTAGTTGTCAATGAAGTACCTAAAGGGAGATGCTATTTTGGGATTGAAGGTCGATTCCAAGCTCCAATTGGTTATTGACACAAGTGTTGGAGTATGGGATGAGATGCAGGACTTGGTAAAGATGATGTTCATTCAACACATGGCCAGAGATCCATTGGCCCTTAATGTGGCCACCTCTAGGATCCTTAAGGCAGACTACTTCCCCTACTCCGTGCAAGCTCCAAAGCTCATTATCACCTTGGTGGAACACTACAACATAGTCATCCAGGCTGTCATGCTTGTCACTCTAGTTCTAACAGGATACCCAATGCCTATGGTGTCTCTAGATGATGCAAATTTCTCTTTGGGGCTGGGGATCCCCCAATTTGACAATGCAGCCATTCTCACCCAGACCCTAGCCTTGGGTGAATTTCAGAAGCTCCCAGGAATGGCTCGGAAATATCTCAACGCTAATTGGCTCAAAGTTCCATGGAAGGACTATAAAAAGATGAAGATGTAGATCCCCTGAACAGAATTCAAGGAGAGTATATAGATGGGGATCATCACTTTATGGAGGGTCTTTGCAGATCCCCATGCCCAGGAATTCTTGGCATGGATGTACTATTTCTTATTCAGCATCGCCTCCAGTAGGAAATTTTTTGATTGGGCTACAATCATCACCAATCATGTAGATTCTCAGCTCGCCTGGGTCAGCCGGTCCCACAAATTTTACCTAACTTCTTACGTCTTGTGGGCACTAGCACAACAATGCCTTGTAACCCAGGGATTACTTACAGTAAGCAAGCTCAAGAGTGGCATGGGTCAGAATGCTCCATGGGATTATTTCCCACAACTACCATGGGAGGCCAGTTTCCCCAGTTTTTGCAGGGTAAATGATGCCTTCATTTACTACCATATTCTTACACCCACTCGAGATGCCAAATATCAGCTCTCTAAGGAGGCAATGAAATTGGTTAGCACTTATGGCCACTATTATATTCAATTTCAACAACACACCTACATTTGGGTGACTGGCTTCTCTGAGAAACCCTACTTATAACCCAAACATTGTGGGGACAAGATAATTCTTTTAGAGTACTGCAAACAAATTTTGGAGCTACATTCCTTCTTCGCATTGAAGAAGGTTACCAATATTCCATTCCTAATAGCTTACAAGAACTACTCTTGTAGCCTTACAATGGAAAAATAAGAAGATAATGAACTCAAGAGCCTAGGGCTGACAAAATTCTATTTGGAGTGGAAGAATTTTTATCCGGTAGACAAGATAGCAACGAAACTTCCCCAAGTAGAAAACCCCAATGAGTTTCACTTAGAAGAATTTTGAGAATATTTCCAAGATGATTTTGAAGTCTAGAACTGACACTTTGGCCAGATGACTCAAGGGATGATGAAGCGGCTGAGGCTTTGAAGTTCCCCAAAGAGTTTTTAGATACTGGGTCGACGGAGGACCCACAGTACAAAGAAAAAGGAGTAGATAAAATGGCTCTCCCTTCAATGGATTGGGACACCCCAGAAGGTCCTACAATTGAGGATCTCAACTACAATGTATTTGAATTCATCCATGTGTATTTTCAGAAGGTGTGTCCAAAAAGCACATGAAAATTTGGCCCATTTTGTGTGAATCAACTTTTGGGGCCGAGACTTCCTCGTAGGGTGAGGATAGAGGATAGAGAAAATTTGGGACTCCCCCCAAAGTCCCATCTACAGTTCCCATTGTGGAACAATTGTAGCTTCAAATGGTAGCATCTCACTAGATGAAGGAGAAATTGATCACCCAGTTGACCACCCTAGTTATTATGGCCGGACCTGTTCTCTTGTCCAAATCTCCTTTGCTTCCAAAGTTAATGGTCTAAGTAATAGGGACTACAACAGAGGGGGAGCATGCAGCTATGTTGGATGTCAGGCCCCCTTTGGTAACCAAGAGGAAAAATAAAAAGGTAAGCAATCCTCAACCAAGGGTGGAAGTAGAATTTGGGATGCCTGACATCCCCAATGTACAGATTGTCTCTTCAGATTCTCCTGAGCTAGACAATGAACCGGAGAATCTCTCAGAGACCTCCCCCTCTGCATAATGACTTTGACAACCTATTTGGGATAGATGAACTTGTGAATTTACAAGGGGATATTGGGATAGAAGTGGAAGAGATAACCGCCCAGGAGGAAGTGATAATCCCCACTGAAGGGGATATCCTGAAGAAAGAAGCTACCACAGAGGAGGAAGTCCGAATAGAAGGGGAAAAAGAATGAGAATAGGTAGACATCTCTGATGTATAGGAGATACATGTTCCAGAGACCAAAACTATAGAAGAGAGGCAAGTGTAGAGTGAGCATCCGACATCGGCTGGGGGAACTAGACCTACAAAAGCAACCACAACCTCATCCACCATGCTCTAGATGCCTCCATTTACCGCAAAAAGGGTAACATTTGGCAAGGTGATCTTAGTGGCCCAACAAATAAATATTAGCTAGACACCTCTGCCACCTCCAAAAGATGCACCAATGAAGGAAAATGTCCCAACAGATCGTGCCAAGGAACAACAATAGAAACAACAGCAAGATGAGGGGAAAAACCCTAGAAATACATATGTTGAGTCTGATACTGCTAAGGACAGGGACATTGATCCAAATGATGTTGATAACACTAAGGTTGATGATGTAGGTGGTCCGAAGAATACATAAAAAGAGTTTGAAGAGACTCAAAATACCAGGGATGAACAACGGAACCCTAGAGGGGATTCACAAGATCAAACTTTGGTAGCAAGGCCACCCCTACCACCATAATGGTTGGTGGACTCTAAGAAAAGGAAGGCCCCAATAGAGATAAAGGCCCATCTCTCCCTATTTGAGATGATGAAATAGGCATAAGGTGCCCCCAAATAGAAGAAGGCCTGGACTTTCCATTCCATTCAAATTGGTTCAGGCGGGGATATAGTTGTGATTATTGTGACCCCTCTGATAGATAAAGAGGAAGCAACAATGAGTGTTGCAGAGTATGCAATGATAGAAATAACTCTGGGGAAGAGGGGTAAACAAGGAGAGCTAGACCTATTGAAGGAGGCCAGTCAGGTAATATATTCCCGCTATGACCAATAGGCCCAAAGGTTGAAGGAGGAAAAATAAAAGAGTGTCAATCTCCTCAGGATTTTGATAGAGCTTGCACAACCCATCACTACCATCCCTCTAGAAGCTTCCACATCCGAAGCACCGCTCCCCCAGGGTGACATAGATGCTCTAAGAAGTATGAAAAGAAGGCGTAGGTAGCTGGTGATTGGCTAGCTGAATATGTAGGGAACATCCAGAATTTCCTAGTAGCTACACTCCCAGACCTGTACGCAGCTGACAACATTGTGCACCAGGCCAAAAATACCATTTCCATTTAGGAAGGAGAGACCAATCAATACAAGGCCTGGATGGGTGAGTTGGGAGAGCTCATGAGTCTCAGAGAAGAAATTTTCAGCGAGGCCAAAACTTTAGGTGATGATTCCTTCAACTTTATCTGGACCCAACACTCCAGACATGATCTCAAATTGGAGATAAGAAAGCAACTGGTAGGGGCCCTGCGGGATAAAGTTCCAGAGCTTGAGTGTTCTTTAAATTTATACAAGGCATTCATTAAAAGGGTTTTGGGAGTTGTTCCATTTAGTACTACGACGTGTACTCAGGAGGAATATGTTGTAGGGAAATTTGATGAGCTAATGGAGGCTTAATATCAGTCCCCAGAGGGAATGGACAGAGAAAAAATGTCATGCATATCCCGCATGGTGCTTGGAGCCCACAATGCTATGAAGATGGCCATAGAGTTCAAAGGAAATACCCAAGATATGGGCGAGCAGGTGGAGATGGCCAAGTATCACTATGCCAGCCTTAAGGATATCAATGAAGATGGAGTTTCCCAGCTCCTGGAAACATTTAAGACATACAAGGGATAGTCAAAGTTCTCTAGATTCTGGAGATATCCACCAGTGAGGTGCAGTTTGAACATTCTTTATTATTTGAGTGTAAGCTCTTAGATCCCGGAGTCCTAGATCCAACAATTTTGTATTCTTTAGATGACCCGTGTCCAGGTTCCCCGGAGCTGACCAGTCATTATCCAACATTCAATAAGGGTGTCAGAAAGTAGGTAACCCTGGTAAGGTATGTCACATAGAGGGATGGACCTAATAGGTGATCTTCCCAAGGTGTCGCTCTAGCATTA
Organism: Thuja plicata; assembly: GCA_018584345.1. Taxonomy (NCBI): domain Eukaryota; kingdom Viridiplantae; phylum Streptophyta; class Pinopsida; order Cupressales; family Cupressaceae; genus Thuja; species Thuja plicata. Next base: position 75,412 of record MU226401.1, on the reverse strand, counting down.
ACTACCTATTGCATCAAAGACAGTGAGCCATAGTTCACATTAATGAGGCATGTAGCCTCAAACTTTGGGGAGATCAGATTTATTCTATTCTTTCTCTGGCACTCTTCTAGAGGCCGATTCTTCCATCCTTTCTTCTTGTCTTCTTCTACCAATCTATCAGAGATCTACTCTTTCGAGGTGATTGTAAGTGGTGCAGGTAGTACCGACCATCAGATATTGTATTTTAATGTTGAGTGTACAATTAGAGTAGGGTAAACTTTAGGGAAAGTATGTGTATAATAACAAGTTGGACTTCATTTCAAGGGTCAGAAAAATTGATGATTTTGCAGTCCATACTATTAGCATAGAGAATTTAATTTTCTTTTAGTTGTAGAGCTCAATGCTTGGTAGTTCTTAGTAGTTAGATGCTCTCTGGGAGCCATTGATGTACACGCCAATGATGTTGGAACCCAGTTAATGAAGAAGGAAGAGTTCTGGAAATGATGTTGTTGGTGTCTTGATCTCTGAGTTAACACTCTTTTGTGTTGTATGTTTCTGATGTCCTTTTATCTAATGTTTTTAAGTAGATTAACGAGCTCTTTTCCCTTTGCTATTGAATATGTATGAATTGTTCATTCTGTATGTGTTTAGTATTTAGTGTAGTTCATTAGAGAATGGTTGGTGTTATAAATATATGGTATGACTATAAGTAGAAGCAATGAAGTCCTAACTCTGGCATTTCCTGTAAAGTTTATTTGGTAAACTAGTGTGTGCTTGCACAAAACCTTGACCTACTGACAAAATCCCTAGAGAAGATGAGCCAAAAACTAGCTATCCCCCCCAAAAAAAATAGTCACACACCCAACTTAGCTCCCCGCACTATCAAGACCTAACACTTAGGTGATTGAAGGCCCAGAGAATTTATTCCCTGGACAACCTTTACATGCAAAGTTGGCCGGTACCCCAGTACCCAGTGACAACTTACATATTTTGATGAGACCGCTCTCAAAGTCCCATCATAGAAACTAGTGCTAGAAGGAGGACATGAGCTCGTCCCCTTCGGAATATTTTAACTTTACACCACCCAAGGGTTCCCCAAGCCATATTTTTAGGAATCAAACCTTTAGTGGGATAGGATCATTTTCACCTGCATGATTCGAAAGATTTCTTAGATAAGCCCCCAACCTTGGAAATTTTGTTGGACTTGAGCCTTTTGCTTGAAAGAAATGGACCCCAAAGACCAAACAGCCTACCAACCTTATCTGGGGATTCACTACACAGAAAAATACCCAACTTCCTCAGATAAACTTGGGGACCAACAGTCAACCCAGCCAAAATCAAACACCCCCAATGGCTACTTACTTTGGTAATATCGGGTTATTGATGGGGAAATTCCTCAGTACTACCAATGATATTCCTCCACATCTGAAGAATATCTTCCCTTGATATGAGAACCTAGGCTCATGAACAATAGAAGAGCATTTGCAGGCATACAAAGATGTCATGAAACAACACCGGATCCAATATCAAGAAGTTGTGACATGGACATTTCTTCTATCCTTGGGATAGATCAAGTTAAACTAGTACCTTAACTTTCCTGCCAACTCCATCATTGGTAGGATATGGAAGACACCTTCTTGGTGGCCTTTTGCATACACATGGACCTGGCATAGTCCCACAGCCAGTTTATCTCCATCAGGAAAGAACTGAACAAACCCCTCGCAACATTCAACCATCGGTTCTAAAGAGCCTTGAAGTGGTGCATGGACCCCTTCATCCCATCTATGGATGTGACCATCTACACATATCTTAATGCCATGGACCCTTTTGTTTCCACTCTCCTTTGGAGAACCACCACCACAAATGACAGGGATACTTTGGCAAAGGTTTACAACCTGGCCCTGGAGTTGTCCCGCGGTTTGAGAAAACCTCTTAGTGGGATTGGGTAGAGCTTACCATTCAACACAATACCCAATGGAACTTCTTACACTAGGGGATATAAACCCAATCAAGAAATGGGTGCCCCAGCGATGGCCATGAACCCACCACTGCCAGTAGACCAGCATGTCCGGTACATATATCCATCGCAAGCCCAAACAATACTGGGTCTAGAATTCATTCCCTGGAACCAGCCATAGAAAATACAACAACCAATGACACAACCCTCCAGAGTACCTTTCTTCCAATTTCTTGTGGCTGGAGGATTGTAGTCCTTGACTCTGGGAGCTCTTGCCACTTTCCCCGGTAACTAGCCACAACAATTGTCACACTGTGACGCAAACACCCAGCTGTCTGCCGAGGTTGAATCCCTCTAGAAATTGGTTTCCTCTTTGACTATGGACATGGGATAGTTGAAGGTGGGGCCTTCTGCACCCCACAACCCCAGTTCCTAGAGAGGGAATATCAATCCTGGACAATGAAATACCAATCTCGGAGGAAGAAACTACAATGGACCTCAGCCCAATCAAAAAAAATGGAATAATAATGAAAATGCCAGAGGTCCTCCTCCAAAACAAAACACCACTCAGGGTGGCGCTAGACCCAGTCATTCTATACAACTTATGGGATTCCACCCCTTGACCAACTGGTGTAGATTGCATGACACTGACTCTCATTTCAAGGTGAACTGCACCACACTGGACAAGGTCATCATGATCTCTCAGTTAGACAGAAAACAACCTGTCGATCTTACTACCCTAGAAACATCAGCACAAGAGCCTACTCACAGTGCCTTCACCTGTGAGACTATCTTCTTTCTTTCAGACAAAGAGGATGAAGAAGAGCTGGAATTACAAGGGTTCTTAATTAATATATCCTGGTCTTTGAGGCCAATGCCCTATCTAGCCTACAAAATCCTTAAAACACTCAGAGCTAGGCTGGTAAAGGATGAATTTACACACCAACACTTCCCAAATATACCCCTCCTTGGGATAAAAAAACTAATTGCTCCTTCCCACAAAAATGATATGGTTGAGGGAAGCCAAATTTACCTAGGGGGAAGGTTTGACATCACAAAGGCGTTGGAAAGAACCACCACCTCCATGACATTGATGGAGGTTTTATTGAATTGTCCCAAGTAGAAGATTTCCCTTCTGAAGCTCTTAAGAAAACCAAAAGCTGTCATTGGCCCACCCAAGACTGTCACTTTTGACAATGCTAATGCGGCTATCTTCCGGGGAAACATAGAGGATCCTCCCTTTTTGCTAGGCTTGAACATACAAGGGAAGAACCTATATAATTTCTTGGTAGATTTCGGAGCTTTGAGCATGTTGGTTGTATTCCTGGTTTTTTGGTGGTTTGCCCTAAATTTTATTGTCCTCCTGCCAATTTTTATCCAAAATAAAAAAATCTATCCTAATTTGAATTATCCCTGTGAAAACCTTGTGTTATTAGGTCAAAATCTAGATGAATAGTGAAAAACCCGAAGCCCTGAGTTATCTTCTATGTGAAAATGCAAAAAATCCCTAAAATGTCAATCGAGTTTCTATTTTTGCATTACCTTTTTGAAAGACTTAAGTTGAAATAAGTCATGTGTTTGATAAAGGTTAGTCGCCTAGTCTCTTAATGTTAAACGAATATTCCATTTCGTAATGAGACTTGGTGATGTGCTTTGATCAGGATGTCTCTAAAGGGAAAAGAATATTCTTTGTAAGTCACGAGACTTAGTGAAGTCCTTCAGTTGCGAAGTCTCCCAATGAATAAAGTGTGATCTAGTGACATGAACACAAGTGGTTAAGTTGTGGTGTCACACAATGTATCCTGTAGTTAGTAAAGTATTATGAGACTTAGTGATTTCTTCAGTCGCGGGGTCTCTAGATCGAAACATAGTTAGTGATAAGTTTAAAAGCTTCAGTCGCCATGTCTCTAGTAAAAAGGTCAGTTAAGTAAAAGGTTTAGAGACTTGGCGACAAACTACAAATTGAAATAAAATATACAGTGGTCAGGTAGTCACTGGTCAAACATGGTAAGTCAACATATTTTCAGTGATTTGGAGACAAACAACTAAAAATGAGACACGTGTATACAATGAATAAAGAATAATGTATCAGCCGCATGGTCTCCCAAAAGGAAAACTATCATTTGGCGATTAAGAGACTAAAAGATGTAAAGGTATGTATTTTAATTAGTCGCATGGTCTCCAAATGGTTTAGGGTTTTAAAATGTATTCAGTGACTTAACAGGGTCGTCAGATGCAGATGAAGATGAGATCAATGGTAGTCATTGAGTCTCTATCAAAATTGCACAGAGTAAAAATGTTCTCATGACAATGAGATTAGCTTTAGTCTCATTGTCTCTAAATTAAAATTAAGATGATAAGATAAAGTTTCATGGGTTATGTCACGAGGTCTCCAAAAGTAATATTAAAGAGTAGTTTTATTTAGTGATTGGGTGACTAAGGGTAGTCGTGGGGTCTCGTAAAGTGAAAAGAACATTCAAAGACATAGCGATAAGAGCTTAATAGATGAAAAGTAACTATGGTCGCGGGGTCTCCAAATAAACTCTAAGTTTGGCAATACTACTAGCGACTTGGATTCATTTGGTCGCATGATCGTCAGAAGTTAATCATGGTTAAGCTGAGATGAAGAGAATTATACAATTGCTAGATCTCTAGAAGAATTGAGAGTTAAGAGGTTTGATCAGTGACAAGGAGATAATACATAGTCTCTTGGTCACCAAATATGAAAAGTGATAATAAGTGGTAGTTGCTGACATGACAATATAGAGATTCATCATCCAATAAAAATATAGGAGATTAATTACTGTGTGAAAAAGGTAGTTGAGATGTCTGGTGAAGAACCAATCATATCAAAATATGTGATTTTGTTCAAATTTTATAAGGGTTTTTCTGAAAAACACGCTCATATGAATTTGATTTCCTATCACGTTCATGAGCTACGGCTAGGAATTCAATTAATACCAAAGCATGTAAACTTGAAGGCAAAATTGATTGATTTTTCAATAATGAGCTAAGTACTCTGTAAAGTTACAATAAAGGGATGATCTCAGGTTTGCTTTCATTAATCATACATCCAGAATTTTCAGAGTGGAGAATTCGCCAGGTTTTCTATGTCCAAGAAGTAAGAATTGATCAATTTTAGGGTGATTATTCAGTTTTCAAGGTTCTTGAATTGTTTTCAGTAAACAGAGAAGCTTAAGGAATCCTAAAAGAATATTTGTTTCAATATCAGTGAAAGAGAAGTGAAAACATAACAAAATGAGTAAAGCAATTAATGTGGCATCTACCAGTGAGAAAATGATGAAGTAGATGAAGATGCCAAGGGAAAAAGGAACTTCTCTGATGAGTTTTTGAAGCTTTTACCTGGGTCTACACAGAACAAGAGGGCAAATGCCAACATATTGGCAGATGAATATTGTGATATCAGAGATGCCCATACACCAGGTTCTATAGGTTTTTCTCTTTGCAATTACTTTTATAAGAATGTTGATAAAGCCATACCAATATCAAATCTTTGGACTAGTGGTTTGGCTAAATTAATTGTTCCTGATGTCTTTGTAGATGTAGACTTGTTTATAGGTCTAGAAAACCATTATGACCCATTATCAAAAACAATTAAAAAGAGTGATGGTACTGCACTTTTAATTCTAAATAGGAACTCTTTTATGCAAGCTTTTAGTTTATATAGTACCATGTCCACTAGGATTGATATTACAAAGCAAGAGGAGAGATATAGGTTACAACCTAGGGTTTCTAGGAACTAATTGCAAAAACATATCCTTAAGGAGGTTAGAAACCACATTGTCCCTTTACCAGGAACTGCACCCTATTATTTCAAATATTTACATTTTTACATCAAGTACATTGCATATGGTTTGTGTAAGGTGTTGGGTAGGGATGGAGGAGCTGAGAAGATAAATGGTGGGATTTTAATGATGGTATTAGATTTACAAGATGTGCATTCTACTACTATCTATGATTACATTCAGTACATCATTGATAGAATGCATGATGGATTTGTAACTATACAAAAGAAGGATAAAGATCCTAAATTTTTACATTATTCTATCTTGATGCATCTATTATTACATTTCAATTATGGCATCATGGATGTAAACAATTTGAACCCGCAGAGAATTTTTCATAACCAGCCCAATCCTATCCAATTTTGGATTAAGATATGGAATTTCACTTCCAAGGACTATGATTTCTATGGATTTGACAACTGGATTTCCTACCCTTTGATGTAGAGTTTGGGTTTCAACAGGACTAGACTCCCAGTGAAGGTGCTACAGTTGTTAAGGCCATGTGAATATTTTGATAAATGGGAAGCTGATCACAATTAGGGAGACTTCTTTTTAGAAGAGAATTTCACTATGATCAGAGTATATGGATCCACACGTCCTCCCCATGTCCTACCATATCACATTCCATCAAGAGTTTCAGCCATGTAATTTATTTGGCAGCTTTTTTTAACTCGTAATGAGCACTTTGCACCACACAGAAAGGGGACATTAACCCCTAGGTAGTTCAAGATTTTTTAGTTTATAATTGGAAAAGGTGCTATTGATTCAGTAAGAAGATGGTTGGAAAGTTGTAAGATGGGAGCAACATTATATAGGTATATTGATCCAGAGGGATTTATTGCAGGAGCTAAGAAAATCCTAACTCCTACCATACCAAACACATATGTGCATGGTCTTTGTGTGGAGGAGGATGCTACTAGTAACATAATTGATGAAGATGAAGTGAGAAATAGGAGAGAGAATTCAAGAGTTGTTGAATTTAGAGAAATAGATCAAAAGAAATGGATTAGCATTTGGAGGTTTTTACCCTGATTTGCCATATTTTGACAAAATCAAAGGTATGATAGATAATTTTTACACACTCTGTGAGCAATTGGATAGAGTTCTAGATGTGAAGAAAGGGGGAAAAGAACTTGAATATTCAGAATCTGAATATGAGAGTGAGAGTGAAGAAGAATATATCAGTCCACCTCACCTAGATCAACCATAATAGAATGTTACAGAAGCAATTCAGGTACAGGGGGAACAGGGACACATTATAGATTTGACTGAGGTTTCTCAACCTAATGATGTAGATGAGCCTACTACCAAGAAACAAAAAGTTGATCTTGGTTCCACCTCTGATGATCAAACTTACATAAGAAAAGAGAGAAAAGGGGATAGAGTAAGTGCTCTTGTTCCTGGTAATATATTATATGATCATAATTTGAGAAAAGAGATTAGAAAAGGAAAGAAATTACAGCAAGAGGTAGAAGAAAACATAGAGTTGCCTCTCAGAGAATGTATTGATGAATGATTGCTTCACCAACAATAGTTTTTAAGTGATGATAACTTCATAAAAACTGATGAATTTAAGGATTTCCTTAAGTGGCATAAAAAGGAACAGATCACAGAGCAGTTGAAATTAGATGGTGAAGAAGCAGTAACAAATGAGGCTCTTCTAGATTTGAAAACATATGATCCTAAAAGTGAGGATGTTTCTCCTGAAGAGGCTAGAAACATGGTTTTGAAAAGTGGAATTTTGCTTGCTGAAGGCTGGGATTTAGCCTGAGCATTCATAATAGACCAAATCAGAAAGAAACTAGATCTAAAAATGGCAAGTGAGATCCAAATGGGTGATATGATTAAAGGGTTTGGATATAGTCCATAATCCCAAGCATTTGCCATGTGGAATTTGTGTCCTAAATACCAGAAGCCTCAGTTACTAAATATTCAAGAGAGCATGGTGGGAAACCCGATGCTATGGACAGTGCAAGACACAGGAGATCTTGAGATTTCTTAAATAATTACACATTGGGAACGTTTAAATGTAGACAAGACAAAGCAGTTGTCTGAGAATGTGGTGTCCTAATTGAGGATGCTAGTGCCCTCGCCAAGGATAGAGAATTGTGCCATATCAAGATTCATCAGTAGGATAAGGTAATTTCTAAAATGAATAAGCAATTACAAGAAAAGCCAGAGGTTGTGTATGTACCCTCAGAGAAGCCTCTACAAATAGAAGGAAAAGTTGAACCAGGGGAAGAGGTAAAAATAGATGAAATGGCTAAAAAGGATAATGAAGTTTCCATAAATGCATGAAGGAGTATACTTCAACATAGGATTGATATCTTGAAAGATAAAATAGATAAAATCCTAAATGCATATAATAGGTTACCCATTTTGCATGCTAAAGTAACAGGGTACATCTCTGTTTTGACTCCCTTTTTCAAAACATGGTCTCCCAGAATATAATTGTTTGAGAAGTTAGCCTCTTTATAGCAACATAGGCCAGATTTTCCTGAGATTGTGATAGAGGTAGAAGATGAGATCAAGAAAGTTAATGTCACTTTATCTTTCTTTAATGGTAAATTGAATCAGATAGAGGCAAAGATGGGCCTATTTGGACCGAGTTTAAATAGATTTGTTCCTCCACTAAAGGGAGAAGATGATCAGATTAAGGCCTTGGAGGCCTGGAAAAATGAATTTCAATGTAGACTGCCTAGTAAAGAGGCATTTATTACAGATTATGATCTTGATTTAGAAGGTTTTAATAAAATTTTGGATGAGGCTTTTAAAGAAAAAACTGAGATAAATAAATTCTTAGTTGATGTCAAAAGCATAACTGATGTCAGATAGGAAAGGAAGAAAGGACAAATGTAGAGTATTCATAGTTTCAATTGGCTTGCAGAGGAAGATGTGACAACATGGGATTTAATGAAAAAACCAAAGAAAAAGAAGCCTGTTCAGATAGAAGAAGAGGTCTTGGAGAAAGGAACACTTGGGGCCTGATCATTGAGCACAGGGAGGTTAGTAATTATGAAAGACAAGTGTAGGTTAGCCTGTAATGGCGGTCACTTAGTCTCAATACAAAAATTAGATAATATCATGAACACTATCAGATGAAGGTGCCAGAATTCATATGAAGACAAAAGAAGATCATATTTCATCCCCTATTTTTGTCTTCCCACCGCTTAAACATTCTTGCTTTTTGTCTTTTCTGTACTTTTAGGGTTAGGTTTATTAAACCATCTGAAGCTTGTTGCATCCTTACTTTAAGGATTCCAAGATGGTTTAAGACCTATATATAGATCAAATGTAACAATTTTAAAAGAGAGATGAAATATATTGGCAAGCCAGACTTTCTAAATTTCAGTTTGTGTTTTTGAGCTTTTAGCCTTTTTATATACTTAAGCAGAAATATATGAATAAAATACAGTGCAACTTTATTCCATATTGTTGTTGTCTCTTTGTTTATTATGTGTACTCTTTTATGTTTAATTTTTAAGGCATTTTATACATATTGGCTATGAGGTAGCTATCTAATTATTTACAAGTTTCTTCTAAAGGGTGAATTAAATTTTGTAAGTGATTTTAGAGAGTAAAATAGTAAATAAGGATTTGATACTACATAGTGGGAGTGACAGGGTAGTTTGCAAGGAACTTTACCTAAGTTGCATGTAGGTTGCAAGGCATCCTACAGTATTCTATTTTATATAACTCTATGGATTTATATCTATTGATTCTATAAGCCCAAGGATAGGCACTGGTCTAGGAACTTGTCTGGTAATCCATCATCATCCAAAACATTTAATACTATTCAAAATCAATTAACTTCAAAATATATATTAAAATCAATTATATTCACAGTGATTACAGTTGGATTTTGTTGATTTCTTAAAGAGAAATCATTAGGTTGCCCCTCCTAAAGTATAAGGAAGAAGGATGAAAGTCCTTGTCTCATTGGTTTATGTTATTAAGAACATAGCTTGGCTTGTAGTACTCTATTTCAAACTAATTATTGCAATCTACAAGGTATTTTATAAGTTATTATAGTGAGGTCTAAAGTAAGTAACCAGTGAATTAATTAGTCCACCAAATACATAGGTTGAAGAATCAGTAATCTTTTAATAGGTAATACCTTCCTGAGTCTGTGAAACTCAAAAATAAAGGAGGTGATAATAGGTATCCCTAGTGTTATCAAATACCTTATCAATTAGCCTTTCTCTTGTCAAAAGGGAGTTTGCATTCAAGTATAATCAGTATACTGTCATCTTAAGGTTGTGGTGCAAGAAAAAGAGCTAACAAATTGGTGACTCCACTGGGGATTTAAAGTAATTACAGATCATACCAGATGTAGTTTTCAAAATTTTCTATTGATAGTATTCATTCATCCCTGACTATTTTTGGGTGGCGACTCTAAAAGAAAATCTTTGAGATTAGTGCAAATTTAGTAAATATCTCTTAGAATGAATACTAGGTCAAGGATGAAAAGTAATCCTGAAAAGGTTTTAGATGGTGGAATCCCATCATCCTCAAGAATGGAAATGTCCTGGAGGAGGAAGATAAACCAAGTTAGTATTGATGAAACTCCTCTAAAAGGTAATGAAAGTAATGCTAGGAGAGAGGTGAACAACAGTCAACCTTCTCGTGATGGAAATACTTCAGAATATGAAGAAGCTGCTAAAAGAGTATTAGAAACACCTATTGTTACTTCTACTTCTAGTGAAAGAGAAGAAACAAGTACTTCTACTTCAGATTCTGAAGAACCTCCCTCTGATGAGCTAGCAAATGAGGAAAAACTTATCATGAAACAACTTTCCCTTATTCAACAAATGAAAAGGGAGAGAGAAATGAGAAAGAAAAAACATGAGCATAAGCATGTTGATAAGAGTAAAAGAAAATCTTCAAGACATCAAAATATAAAAGGTACAAAGAGATCTCAAAAAGAACAAGAGATACCACTCACTTATAAGGCTTCTAGTTCACATAAAGACAAAGGTAAGCAAAAAATGACTGAATACAAAAATCAAGAACCTAGGTTTCAGAAGCCTTTAACAGAGAAAATGTCCAAGTTGGATATTGATTTGGAAAAAATAAGGATTGAAAAAGAGACCATGGAAAAGATGTTAGAAAAGGCACAAATGGAAGCTGCAACAATTGAGATGAAGAAGAAAATAGATTTTTTATAGTCTTCTAAGTATTCTCATGCTGGGACAGAGAATACAACAGCTTCTAAAGCAAAAGCCACTACTTTTAAAGAGAATGATAATTTTCAAAGAAAATCATTGCATACTGAAAGGTATAAACAATTTAACTTCATTGGTATCCCAGGATATCCTAATGCATTCCCTAAAGATGTGGGTGATATAGGAGAAAAACTCCCAAAGTTCGTAGGTAACAATGTTATTTCATGTGAAACACATTTAAGAAAGTTCATTGATTTTGTGATGATTTAAATATCACTCATGAGGATGTATTAATGAAATTATTTATTCAGTCTTTAGTATAAGATGCTAGAGAATGGTTTAGGAGCCTTTCTAATGGATATGTTGTTTCTATGGATGAGTTAATTGAATGATTTAAGGACTAATATGGAGATAAAACAAATAAAGGCTTTTTGTTGAATGAGTTCAACAATATCAAAAAGAAATACAATTAAGAGATCACTAAGTTTAATACAATATTTCAAAGAGCTATGCACAAGCTATTTCAGAAGATAAGGTTGGACGAAGAGGTATGTTTAGCAACTTATTTAAATGCCTTTGATTCAAAAATGGGATATGCTCTTAGGGATAAAAACCCTAGAACTCTTACTGATGCTTATAAGATAGCAGTGAATATTGAAATGAATAGAAGAGTGTTTGGTAAATTAAATAGGAGAGATGACTCAAGATTTAGTAAAAGAAACTTGAAAGAACCAGAATATAAGGAATATAGAGCTCCTCAGAACAATAGGCCTTCTTACAATAATACATATAATCCTAAAAATAGAATGCAAAATCATCCTTATGGAACTTAGTTTAAGGATGGGAAGCCTGTTATTCTACCTAGAAAAGAGAAAACAGATAACAAAACTCTAGATCCTCTACATAAGAATACTGTCCATTTCTGCAATGATGATCCTTGGTTTGAAGCTTGTGAAGCCCCACATAACCCTAATTTTTGTATTGTTTCCTTAGACTTAAGAGTAAGTGAAGAACATGGAAATGATGAGAGTGAACAATGTGATCATAGTATGAAAAATACTTATTCATTTCATGATATAGATTCAGACAGTGAAATTGTAAATCATGATTCTTGTAGTTCACAAAGAAGGGTAGAAAATCATCATCAACAGATTTTGTCAGTCATTGAAGTAGATAAAATTGATGACCAGATAAGATGTTATGCTCAAAACAATTAGGATTTTCCACTTATTAGAAAATCTTCAAATGAAGAGAAATCTAGAATTACTACAGATTTAGTGAACAAGGCTAGAAGAAACTACCATTTGAGAAATAGAGTAGTCGGTGGTACTGGTAGTCAGCCATCAGGTGTCTTTATAAAAGAAAATAAAATAGACACCAAGTATGTACAAAAAAAGGAAGGACCTGGGGAAAATGTAAATAATCATAAGGTAGAAATTATTACCAAAGCCTTAGAACCAAATGTTATACAAGAAGAAGAATTAAAAAGGAAAGAAACAGGTATTCCTGTTCAAAAGATGGAAAGTAAAAAGTTAAAAGAACCAGCTCTGAATGTACATATTGAGGAAAGTGACATTACTATTGACAAATAAAATTCCTTAGATGTGAAATATACTCTAGTAGACATGGGTCATTGTTTGTCCCAAATGACAGTAAAGGTGCCATTTCTAGAGATGATGAGAATTAAGGAACACAAGGAAAAGGTGATGTCATTATTAAACGATGTTCCCATAATAAAATTCCAAAGTCTAGAGAATGTTGGCAAGAAACCAATCAACAAAGGGAAGGAATTTGAGGTGTTAACATCTGAGATTCCTCAATTTTTGTTGAATACAACTTCTTCCCCAAAAGTTGTTGACCCATTTTTTCTTTCACTAATAATTAATAGAAAGATACTAAAAAATTGTATGATTGGTTCGGGAGCATCAAATATTGTTATGCCAGTGGAAATCATAAGGTTAATGGGACTACAGGTTGACACTCCTCATGGGAGATGTCAAGCTATGAACTCTAGAGAAGTTCCCATGATTGGTACCATTGAGGCTATGCCTTATAAATTAGCTGTTTGTCCTGATGTAGTAATGACTATGAATGTTCTTATGGTTGACATACCACCACATTATGGCATGCTGCTGTCAAGAAAGTGGAGTGCTTCAATGGGAGGTAGTATACAAAGTGATTTATCATATTCTACTTTTAACATTGTTGGAGATAATGTTAAGGTGTTAAGGGAGAGTAAAACTCTACACATGATAGAAATATTTTAAGACACTAACATTAATTGTTGCATTGATATGGATATGGAGAATTTCAGGATGCAAAAGAGTGAACTTTATTATCAGAATGAAAAGGTTGATCCTCTGAACAGAGAGTTGATTATACAAGATGATGGATTTTGGAAAATGTACTTTGATGGGGCTTGTTCAAAAGAAGGATCAGGGGCAGGTGTATTGTTGATATCTCCATCAGGTGCAACTTTTAAGTATTCATTTCTATTAGCCTTCCAATGTACAAATAATACTGCAGAATATGAGGCTTTGTTTTTAGGACTAGAAATTGCTATCAAACATGGGATTAAATGTTTAAAGGTTTATATTGATTCTGAGTTGGTAGTAGCTCAAGTTAGATCCAAATATGCAGTAAAGAATGATAGATTAAAAATGTATAAGTATGCTATTTGGGATCAAATTGAAATGTTTGATGACTTTGATATAAGATGGATAGAAAGGTCAAAGAATATAATGGCTGATTTTTTAGCAAATGTTGCTTTAAAAAATGATGATTTGACCTTACATGGGGTGTCAATACTGGAAGTCAAGACAAGGCCAATTGTTCCAGAAAACATATACAACTAACAAGTTTTTCAAGATGACCAAGAGATTCTAAGATTTATCCAATGTCTAGACCATTACGAGAACTAGAGTATAGATTGTAATACTTTGCTTGAAAGAAATGATGGAAAACACTACATTTTGGGAAATGAGGTTGTCCAGTTAAGTTCTAATAATATTCCTAGGGGTTTGGTTGAGCTTGAAGCACTGTTTAGTAGTCAACAAAAATAAGCAATGCCAAGGTTGAGGATTTGGAGGAAATAATTTTAGGATCTGAAAATAGTCCTCAAATTGTTTATATTGGAAAGGGTTTAGACTCTCATATAAGGATAAATTTGATCAAACTATTAAGAAAATATAAACATGTCTTTTCTTGGTCATATGAGGATTTGAAAGCTTATAGAGAGGGTCTTTTTCAACATGAAATCCCACTAAAGTTAGATGTGAAACCATTTAGGCAAAATCAGAGGCCTATTAATCCCTTGTTGGATCCTATGATGCAAAAGAATTGATGAAATTAAAGGATGCTGGGATAATTCAGCCCATCAGACACTCAACTTGGGTATCAAATTTGGTACCAGTCAGAAAGAAGAATGGTGATATCAGACTGTGTGTGGACTTCCGAAATTTAAATATTGCTTCATTAAAAGATAATTATTTTTTGCCTAATATGGAAGCAATGTTACACAAGGTGACTGGTTGTGAGTTGTTGTCTATGATGGATGGTTTCTCAGGATATAACCAAGTCATAGTTAAAGAATCAGAATAGTACAAAACAACATTTACCACTCCATGGGGAACCTATGTTTATATCAGAATGTCATTTGGACTAATAAATGCAGGAGCAACTTTTCAAAGGGCTATGGATGTTGCTTTTAAAGAATTTATTGATTTATTTATGGTCATTTATTAGGATGATTTAACTGCATATTCTAAAAGAGCTAAGGATCACTGTGATCACTTAGGAAATATTTTCAATAAAGCATTAGAATATGGTGTTTCACTGAATCCCAAGAAATGTCATTTTGCAGTACAAGAGGGAAAGTTGCTTGGACACATAGTGTCTAAGGAAGGGGTAAGAATAGACCCTGAGAGAGTGGAAGTAATTTAGAAGGTTATTGCTCCAAAGAACCTAAAAGGGGTACAATCTTTCTTAGGAAAGATCAATTTTTTCAGAAGATTCATAGCAAACTTTGTAGAGATTGTTAAACCTATTGTAAAATTGCTAAAGAAAGATGCCAAATTTATTTGGAATGAAGAACCCCAACAGGCGTTTGAGAAAATAAAGAAAGTAGTGCAAGAGGCTCCAGTTTTAAAATCTCCAGATTATACTAAGCCTTTTTCTTTGTTTTCATTTGCATGTTTTCATACAATTGCTACTATTTTACTACAAAAGGATGAACAAGGATTTGAACATCCAATAGCTTTTTATAGTAAATCCCTACAAGCTGCATAACTTAATTATGAAATAATGGAGAAGAAGGCTTATGCTTTGGTAAAAGCTGTAAAGTCTTTTAGGCCATATTTGGTATGTGCTCAGAAACAAGCATATGTTCCTCACTCAGCAGTGAAAGATATTCTTACACAGTTAGAGGTTATTGGTAAGAGATGTAAATGGATTACCATAATTCAGGAATTTAACCTTGAGATCCATATTACAAAGTTGATAAGAGGTCAGGGTTTGGAAAAAATTATGACATAAGAAAACTTGGATCTAGTACAAATAAATCAGATAGAGGTACATGATCACACTACTACAAGCATAGAGAGGCAACCGTTCTATGCTGATATTGTGTTTTTCCTCAAAAATGTCAATTGTCTTAATCATATGTCAGAAAATCAGAAAATAAATCTGAAATTGCAAACCCAAAGATACACTTTAATTCAAGGAGACTTGTATTGGAAGGATAAGAATGGTGTATTGTTGTTATGTCTTGATAAATACCAAGCTGAAAAGGTTTTATGTGAAATGCATGCAGGAGAATGTGGAGGTCATTTTTCTGCTAAGACTATTTCCCACAAGATTTTAAGGGTTGGGTACTATTGGCCCAGTTTATTCAAAGATACCTGTAAATATGTCAGAAAGTGTGAACCTTGTCAAAGGTTCTCAAACAAGCTAAAATTTTTAGGAGCTTTATTGTTAAACCCAGTAAGTACTGAAGCCCATTTTACTATGTGGGGGATTGATTTCGTTGGTGAATTTCAAGATAAATCTAGTGGGGGACACAGTTGGATACTTGTAGCCACAGATTATTTTACCAAGTGGATTGAAGCCATCCCTACAAAGAAAGCAACAAGTAGGGTAGTCACCAAATTTCTCATGGAGAATATTATAACCAGATTTGGTGTACCTACTAAATTAGTAATGGATAATGCCATGAGTTTTAGATCAGAAGAAATGACAAATTTCTTTGAAAAATATGGGATTACAATATCATATTCATCCCCATATCATCCACAAGAAAATGGACAAGCTAAGTCTAGTAATAAGAGTATATTGAAAATACTAAAAATAATTCTTGAAAAGAATAAAGGGCATGGCATACTAAGTTAAAACTAGCACTTTGGGCTGATAGAGTAATAGTTAAAAAGGCAACTGGAAAGTCTCCATTTGAGCTAGTGTATGGTCTACAGGAAAGAATGCCTATCAAAAATTTATTACCAGTATATCAGTTTACACAAGAGGAACATTTAGATGTTTCTGACAATATGCAGAATAGAATGACTCAGTTGGTAGATTTGGATGAAGAAAGAAGAAATAGCCAACAAGAAAACCTTAAGTTGCAACAAAAGATGAAATACCTTTTTGGCAAGAGGGCTACTAAAATAAAATTCCAATCTAGAGACCTAGTTCTTCTTTGGATTGCAAGAGCAGAAGATAAAGGAAAACACAAGAAATTTGAGTCTTTATGTCTTGGACCATTTGTTGTCTCATAGAATTTTGGAAAAGACTCTTACTTATTGAAGAACATGGATGGAGAAAATTTTGAGCTGCCTATGCATGGGCAATTCCTAAAGACCTTTTTCAACTATGAACCAAGGTTCATGCACAAGTAAGCATGTATCATACTGTGAATAATTTCCATCAGTTATGTAAATGATGTAAATAGTTTCCCTTTTGTAATAGGTTATTTGGTGTCCTCTTCATTTTTTGATCTAGTCTGCAACCAGATATTCTAGGGTTCTTTTCCATAAACTGTGTTTAGGCAATCCTTAGATAGAGCCACTATTGGTTGTATTCCTAGTTTTTTGGTGGTTTGCCCTAAATTTTGTTGTACTCCTACCAAATTTTTATCCAAAATCAAAAAATCTATCCTAATTTGAATTATCCTTGTGAAAACCTTGTGTTCTTAGGTCAAAATCTAGATGAATAGTGAAAAACCCAAAGCCCTGAGTTGTCTTCTATGTGAAAATGAAAAAAAGCCCTAAAATGTCAATCGAGATTCTATTTTTGCATTACCTTTTTGAAAGACTTAAGTTGAAATAAGTCATGTGTTTGATAAATGTTAGTCACCCAGTCTCTTAGTTTTAAATGAATATTCCATTTCATAATGAGACTTGGTGATGCGCTTTGGTCGGGATCTCTCTAAAGAGAAAAAAATATTCTTTGTAAGTCATGAGACTTAGCGAAGTCCTTCAGTCGTGAAGTCTCCCAATGAAGAAAGTGTGATCTGGCAACATGAGGACAAGCGGTTAAGTCACGGTGTCGCGCAATGTATCCTGCAGTTAGTAAAGTATTATGAGACATAGCGATTCCTTCAGTCATGTGGTCTCCAGATAGAAACAAAGTTATGTTGGAAAGTTGACTCCTAGAGGACATATGACTATTTTTTGTGTTTTCATCATGGCAACAAAGTCATATTAAGTTTCTATCAAAGATAAGTTAGAAGATAAAATGACTAAGTATAGAAACAGGGTAGACAAAGATATACAACAATCAACACATCAACGCACGTGCAAGAGATCGAATTAGAGTATGCATGTTTAGATATATGTTTTGTGTGATATCTACATACTAAGTCCAGATATGCATGGTATGGCATGATAGTACAGAGAAGTTACAGATAGATCAGTACACCAACTGTCCAAAAGACAGAGCATGGAAGCCGATTAGTGTTTTTATCAGCGTGAATTATTTTGTTATGTAATGGCCAAGCACCTCTGATTATATGTTTGTAATGATGTAATTATTATTGTTGTAAAAATGCTTAAGCCAAATTTCTTAGAAGCATTGTGTATTATGTTTTAGGGCCGACCATAAGTCTTATTTTGGTTCGTGTCTATTCGGGTATGAACATATAAGTATGTAATGTAAAGTTATATTACAAGTGTCAAATAATATGTAAGATAAAGTTATAGAAGAGAAGTATGATGAAGTCAGTATGATATAAAGCTCTTTAAGAGAGTAAGAGCATTCGCACATACACGAAACTGATCAGACAATAGTGCCATCACAGTAGTTCATTTTTGATATAGTGTATATCAACTATCAAAAGGTTGTATCCTTCATCCTAATAGGGTCAGACCTTTAACAAGGTCATTGTACTTGCATTGTAAAGGCTGCTTCTAATAGGGCAAAGGAACTTTAACAGGTTCACTATACTAGTACAATATTTGAGGGTACTAATTCCCACTGGGGTTTTCCTCTTATCAAGATTTCCCCATAATCATATCATGTGTTATGAGTTCTTAAGTTAAGCTTCATTGAATGTATATTTGATTTATGTTTAAGTTGCTGAAAATTAATAAATAGACAAACACTGATTCACCCCCCCCTCTTAGTGTTTCTAACAATTGGTATCAAAGCTCTGGTCCTTTGAAAGAAATTTTAACCACTTGAGGAGATCATGGACTCAGCAGAAGCAAACCATTTGAAAAATAATCTTGAAGCAGCTCTTGAAGATCTTGACAAATCTGAAAAAGAAAATGAAGAACTTAGACTAAAATTTGAAGGCTCACAAATGCTTATCAAGAAATTAAGAAAATATTTGAAAGATTGCTCTATAATTGATTTAGGGAAAATGGTCAAAAATCTCAATGAAGAGAATATGTATCTAAAAGATAAAATTGAAAATCTAGATGAACAGCTAACAGACAGTCAAATTGCTATTGAAGAAAAGATCAAAGCAAACAATTAGATGTTGAACTCTTGAAAGAAAACATGAAAGTCTTGGAATTAGAGAACATAAAGAAGAAGATGGAATCTAAATTAACATAAGAAAAGGATAATATTGATAAAATCCACACAAGTTTTGATTCACTTCAATCTCAGCTTAATGCAAAAAAGCAAAAAGGAAACACTACTAGTCTTGGATACAGTGTAGCACAAATTGAAATCAATTCATTAGAAGAAAGAAAGAAAGCACATGAAGTATCTTCAGAAGCAAAGAAATTTGAAAATGTTGTAGAGATTAAAACATATCTACCTAAAAGGGAAATCAAGCAAGTTAAAAAAACTTGTTATGCATGTAACAAACATGGTCATTTGGCAAGAGATTGCAAAGAGGTAAGACCTTTCAATGGTTATTGTTTCGGCTATAATAAGTTTGGGCACAGGGTTATACATTGTAGAAAAAATCAAAGAAATCAATCACAACAGAATCAAAGAAGAATGAATCAAAACAATAAGAGAAATCAACCTCAAAGAAATTTGCAAAACACTACATGTCAGATATGTAACTACAATAGACACACAACAAAGTAGTGCAACATGATAAACAAGAATATCAAACCTCCTATCATTTGTCACACATGTGGAAAGGCTGGACACATCTCAAGGTTTTGTAGATCCAAAACTCAAAAGCAAGAGGATCCTAAGAAATCACTATTTGAAGAAGAAGGAGAAGTCAAGTTTGTTCAAGATAAAGAAGATTCAAGCAAAATTTGGGTTGAAGTAAATAAGGACAATGATGTTGAAAAAGTAGTTAATGCATCCACAGTGGACACATCCTCTATTTCTAGTTGAATAGACCTTCTTGGTCTTAGGGAGAGCTATTCTAGCTCAGAACCCCTACACGGCTGGTATACTCACCTCTGAGTATGTGCCTATGAAATTATGTTTATGATCACAGTTGGATGAAGTATGCATACACGCATTATCTATAATGCATTATGAATGAATTTTGAGATTCACTATGAAAACTATGTACGGTTGCAAACATTAAATGCAGTAACTTTTATAAAAGAATGCAAGTCTTCGATCATCTTCACATTTGCATTCAAGATCACAGAATTTGGAGAGCATAGTAGCACTAAGCATCAAAGCATGAAAGTATAATAGATTTGGTGGTTAAGAAGTATGGTTGATAAGTTGAAACGGAACCCTAGCAGTCGCGCCATTTTGGATTTTAGTGAAACCCTATTTAAGCAATCATCAAGTATGGTGACTCCAATTATATTTGATATTATAGAGAGGAAGAGATTTTTATTTAAGAAGCATCCATTCAAATCCATAATGGATGATGTGGAAGGAGCTTTCTCCAAAACCTTGTTAGGTGTTGTTCACGTAGAAGACATCCACACGTACATTTATTGTAAGAAGGAAACAATTGGAGATAATAGCATAGCCGCTCTCATGGCTTTGATGATGAAACTAGAATATTCATTCAAGGATGAATACGCGCACCTCATAGATAACCCTATCTTCAAGTATTCGAATGTGCAAAAATTCCACAAACCAGAATGGGTTAAAATATTATTGACCAGAATTCATGATGATATTTTCTGGATTGGTGAAGTCCCTATCTGTATTACTGTAGACCTAATCCACAACATGACTGGACTTCCTAATACTGGACCAGTTATTCCTACTAGGAAGGATGTCAAGAAATAGGTTGAGCAAGCATGCCTATCCAGAAGTGACAGGTGTGGCATGATAATTGAACCTATCAAGGAAGAAGACATAAAGCTTCTAACAATGATCCTTGGTTAGAAGTTTCAGCATGCAAGTAGATTAAATAGTGTGTCAGTAGCCACATTTCTAGTAGCTATCAAAATGGTGAAGGATAACACTCAGTTCAATCTATGTGAGATATTCCATGGTCAATTAATGTACAATATCTAAGTTATCAAGCATGACAAGAATAAAACATTCAGGTTTGGGTCTCTGATCATCTATCTATACTTCCATATTGTCAATAAAGTTGCAAATATTTACCTAGATAGGACCAAACCCACAATGTCTAAGATTTCACTTAAAGCCACTTTAGAGAGTAGTATGAGTGATGCCATGGATATGGATATCAAGACATTTAGGATCAAGATGCATAAAAGTTTCAGATTATCTGAGAAGATAGTTGAAAAATATAAGGATACCATATGTTTCATGGTAGAAACAGATTGCACTTGCATGGAGGTGGTTGAACCTAGAACCAAATGGATTCATCCTCTTGGTTATGAAGTGAAGGAACATGTGTTAGAAGGATATGCACAAGTTCTATTGTCTGCACCCAAAGATCCT
This sequence comes from Thuja plicata, assembly GCA_018584345.1. Lineage (NCBI taxonomy): Eukaryota > Viridiplantae > Streptophyta > Pinopsida > Cupressales > Cupressaceae > Thuja > Thuja plicata. The sequence goes on along the minus strand of MU226401.1, from coordinate 54,215 downwards.
AATGAGCCAAGGTGGGGCACTTACAGAGAGAAGACAAATGAAGTTGATACTATCTTACATAGTGCTGATAATAAAAGGAAGGCATCAAAAATTACATCTAACATTCTAAAAATTCATGGGGTCACACAAGAAGATTTAGACAAAGAAAAAGAAGCCAAGATTACAAAAGAACTTGAGAAAGTTCATGCACAAGTAAAAATTGAGAAGACTGATGACATTCATAAGAAGAAGAAGAAAAAGAATGAGGAGAGCACCTCTGCGCCCTCTACCACCATTGACCTAGACTCATCTCCACCTTCTATACCAAGAAAGAAGTCTAGAGGAAGGAAGAAAGCACCCACAAATCACCCATCCTCAAGGAACACATGGAGCAAAGCAAGGAATACTCAAGCTCCTCATGAGGTAGGATTTAGACCTAGTCTAAATGTCTTAAGGATCAGGATTGTGAATGAAGGAACACTAGATACAATTGATAAAGTGTATGAAAAGTATCAAGAGATTGATAAAACTAAGATACACTCTATGATCATATCTCATATGATTAATTTTAAGAAGTCAGTTCTTGAACTCAAAACAGTGATACCGGATAAGTTATAGAACATACTAGAGATCATGAAGAGACATGCAATTGAGGAAGACATGAGGATAAGAGAAGAAACATTGGATAATCTTCTCCCTATATGCTCACATGATGAGAAGTCAATTCTATTAGATCTGGAGAAGCCTCATCTCAAAACCAAGACAAGGACTCTTCAGATTATGAACAAAGAGTATGAGCAGATAGGAAAAGAAACTGAAAAAGGAATTTGAACAAATGTTTATGGATAGACACATTTATCCATCAATGATGCCTACTACAAAGGTAATTCCAGCTCCTCCCAAATAGGTTACAGAACTAGTGATTCAGATAGCACCTATAACAGGTCCACAGGTTTCAGCGCCCTCAGTGACAATAACTTCTGATATAGAAAAAGACTTAGAAGATACTATAGTGGTTGATAATATCAAGATATCCATGAAAGCATCTGATATAGACATGGAAAAAGTTGATAAAGCATTTGTAAGCACTGAAGAGATGTGCACTGATGATACATTTGTACAACAAGATGACGTTCCCTCCAATGATCCAATTGACTTGAATGAAGAGAAAGATACTCAAGATAATGTGACACCAGTCAAAGAGATACCAGTAAAGAGTGAATGCATGGATACCAGTCAGAATACTATATTCTCACCATCCACTCAACCATCTACTTCATTATTGGCAAGGATAACTCCTGATTCATCAAGTCTGGATGCATGGGGAGAAGAAGACCTGATCAAGATCAACATTCTTGCTATAGAAAAATCAAAAGAGAAAAAAGTGATGATGAAACCTCACTTTTTGGAATCAGTAAACATGTTGAATGACTTAGTGCCTATAGACAAGAAAGTAGCCAAAGTTCAATCAGCTGAAGATGTGGACAACATTCTAACAAACTTCAAATCACATTTTACAAGCCTAGTAGACTCAGCAACTAGAATTGCAGAAGATGAATATAAAAAGGAGAGACTGAATGAAGTAGTAAATAATTTTACCCTAGACCTAAAATAATTAAAGATTGGGCAATCCATATTGAAAGAATTGGCAGCTAAGGGAAATAAAGTCATAGCAAACTACATGGACAAAGTGAAGCTCACCTTTGAACATATTAAGAAGATAGAAGAGGCAGAGATCATGGTGGAAACTATCAAAAAATCAGTTGAGACATCTAACCAAGACATGAACATATGTAATAATGTCTATAGAGGTCAATTAGACAAAATTGAAAAGGCTAAGTTGGAGATCAGCAAGATAAGAGTCAGACAAACTCAGTTGAGAAATGCACTTGTGCCCTCTCTAGTAGTCCTAAATGAGAACATCAAACAGATTGATGTTGCCATTGTGACATATGATCAAGGTCCTTGCATGGATTTAATAAAAATGGAGAAGCTGACATATGCATTATGTGCACATCTATAGACAATTGATGCAATGAAAGTATTCTGGGAGAAAGAGATCCAATATCTTCATATTGTGTACCTTGAAGTCTACATGGAGTAAGTATCTTTGAACTTACAAGTTTTTGTACACCTTTGTCATTAATTTCAAAGGGGGAGTAATAGAGAATGTGTATATATGGAGTAGTATATATATGTTAAAGAGATGCAATAATATATAGTTTTTTGTGATTAAGTGATTTTGAGAAACTTGGCCACATTCCTTTGTTGCCATAAATGACAAAGGGGGAGATTCTTGGAAAGTTGACTCCTAGAGGAAATATAAATCTTTTTGTGTTGTCATCATGGAAAAAAAGTCATATTAAGTTTCTGTCAAAGATAACTTAAAAGATAAAATGACTAAGTATGGAAACAAGGCAGATAGATATATACAATGATCAACACATCAGCACACATGTGAGAGATCAAATCAGAATATGCACATTTAGATATATGTTCTATGTGATATCTACATACTAAGTCTAGACACGCATGGTATGACATGCTAGTACAGAGAAGTTACAGACATATCAGTACACCAGTAGTCCAGAAGATAGAGCATGGAAGCCGACTAGTGTTTTGATCAGCGTGAATTATTTTGTTATATAATGGCCAAGTGCCTTTGATTATATGCTTGTAATGATATAATTAGTATTGTTGTAAAAATTCTTAAGCCAAATTTCTCAAAAGCATTGGGTATTATGTTTTAGGGCCGACCATAAGTCTTATTTTGGGTCACATCTATTCGGGTATGAACATATAAGTATGTAATGTAACGTTATGTTACAAGTGTCGAATAATATGTAAGAGAAAGATATAGAAGATAAGTATGATAAAGTCAGTATGAGATAAATCTCTTTAAGAGAGTAAGAGATTTCAAGCATACACGGAACTGATCAGACAACAGTGTCATCACAACAGTTTATTTTTGATATAGTGTATATCAACTATCAGAAGGTTGTAACCTTCATCCTATTGGGAAGTGAGCCATATACCTTTAACAGGGTTTTGTAAAAGACTCCTAATAGGGTCAAACCTTTAACTAGGTCATTGTACTTTCATTGTAAAGACTACTTCTAATAGGGAAAAGGAACTATAACAGGTTCACTATACTAGTACAATATTTGTGGGTACTAATTCGCACTGGGGTTTTCCTCTTATCAAGGTTTCCCCATAATCATATCATGTGTTATGAGTTCTTATGTTAAGCTTCATTGAATGTATGTTTGATTTATGTTTAAGTTGCTAAAAAGTAATAAATAGACAATCACTAATTCACCCCCCCTCTCAGTGTTTCTAACAAGTTAGTGATAAGTTTAAAAGCTTCGATCACCATGTCTCTAGTTAAAAGGTCAGTTAAGTAAAACATTTAGAGACTTGGTGACAAACTGTAAATTGAAATGAAATATACAGTGGTCGGGTAGTCACTGGTCAAACATGGTAAGTCAACATCTTTTCAGCAATTTGGAGACAAACAACTAAAAATGAGACACATGTCTACAATGAATAGAGCAAAATGTATCAGTCACGTGGTCTCCCAAAAGGAAAAATATCATTTGGCTATTAAGATACTAAAAGATGTAAAGGTATGTATTTTAATCAGTTGCATGGTCTCCAAATGGTTTAGGGTTTTAAAATGTATTCAGTGACTTAGCAGGGCCATCAGATGCAGATGAAGATGAGATCAACGGTAGTGACTAAGTCTCTATCAAAACTACACAGAGTAAAAATGTTCTCGTGACAATGAGATTAGTTTTAGTCACATTGTCTTCAAATTAAAATTAAAATGATAAGATAAAGTTTCAAGGGTTATGTCACGAGGTCTCCAAAAGAAATATTAAAGAGCAGTTTTATTCAGTGATTGGGTGACTAAGGGTAGTCACGGGGTCTCATAAAGTGAAAATAACATTTAGAGACATAGAGATAAGAGCTTAATAGATGAAAAGTAATCATGGTTGTGGGATCTCTGAATAAAATCTGAGTTTGGCAATACTACTAGCGACTTGGATTCATTTGGTCACGTGATCGCTAGAAGTTAATCATGGTTAAGCTGAGGTGAAGAGAATCATATAGTCACTAGATCTCCAGAAGAATTGAGAGTTAAGAGATTTGATTAGCGACAAGGAGATAATACATAGTCGCTTGGTCACCAAATATGAAAAGTGATAATAAGTGGCAGTTGCTGACATGACAATATAGAGATTCATCATCAATAAAAATATAGAAGATTAATTACTATGTAAAAAAGGTAGCTGAGATGTTTGGTGAAGAACCAATCATATCAAAACATGTGATTTTGTTCAAATTTTATAAGGGTTTTTTCTGAAAAATGCACTCATATGAATTTGATTTCCTATCACATTCATGAGCTACGACTAGGAATTCAATTAATACCACATCATGTAAACTTGAAGGAAAAATTGATTGATTTTTCAATAATGATCGAGCTAAGTACTTTGTAAAGTTACCATAAAGGGATGATCTCAAGTTTGCTTTCATTCATCATACATCCACAATTTTTAGAGTAGAGAATTTGCTAGGTTTTCTGTGTCCAAGAAGTAAGAATTGATCAATTTTAGGGTGATTATTCAGTTTTAAGGGTTCTTGAATTTTTTTTAGTAAGAAGACAAGGGTAAGGAATCCTGACAGAAGATTTGTTTCAATATCAGTGAAAGAGAAGTGAAAACAGAAAAAATGAGTAAAGCAGTTAGTGTGGCATCTACCAGTGGGTAAAGTGATGAAGTGGATGAAGATGCCAAGGGAAAAAGGAACTTCTCTAATGAGTTTTTGAAGCTGTTACCTGGTTATAAACAGAACAAGATGGAAATACCAACATAATGGCAGATGAATATTGTGATATTAGAGACGCCCATACACTAGGTTCTACAGGTTTTTCTCTTTACAATTACTTTTATAAGAATGCTGATAAAGCCATACCAATATCAAATCCCTGGACTAGTGGTTTGGCTAAATTAATTTTTCTTGATGTCTTTGTAGATGTAGACTTGTTTATAGGTCTAGAAAACCATTATGACCCCTTATAAAAAAAAATTAAAAAGTGTGATGGTACTGCACTTTTAATTCTAAATAGGAACTCTTTTATGCAAGCTTTCAATTTATATAGTACCATGTCCACTAGGATTGATATTACAAAGCAAGGGGAGAGATATAGGTTACAGCCTGGGGTTGCTAGGAACCAATTGCAAAAACATATCTTTAAGGCGGTTAGAAACCACATTGTCCCTTTACTAGGAACTGCACCCTATTGTTTCAAAGATTTACATTTTTACATCAAGTACATTGCATATGCTTTGTGTAAGGTGTTGGGTAGGGATGGAGGAGCTGAGAAGATAAATGTTGGGATTTTATTTATGGTATTAGATTTACAAGATGTGCATTCTAGTACTAGCTATGATTACATTTAGTACATCATTGATAGAATGCATGAGGGGTTTGTAGCTATACAGAAGAAGGATAAAGATCCTAAATTTTTACATTATTCTATCCTGATGCATCTATTATTACATTTAAATTATGGCATCATGGATGTAAACAATTTGAACCCGCAGAGAATTTTTCATAACCAGCCCAATCCTATCCAATTTTGGATTAAGATATGGAATTTCACTTCCAAGGACTGTGATTTTTGTGGATTTGAGAACTGGATTGCCTACCCTTTGATGTAGAGTTTGGATGTCAACAAGACTAGATTCCCAGTGAAGGTGCTATAGTTGTTAAGGCCATGTGAATATTTTGATACATGGGAAGGTGATCACAAATGGAGAGACTTCTTTTTAGAAGAGAATTTCACTATGATCAGAGTATATGGATGCACACATCCTCCCGATGTCCTACCATATCATGTGTCATCAAGAGTTGTAGCCATAGAATTTATTTGGCAGCTTTTGTTAACTAATAATGAGAACTTTGCACCACACAAGAAGGGGACATTAACCCCTAGGCAGTTCAAGATTTTTTAGTTTATAATTGGAAAAGGTGCTATTGATTCAATAAGTAGATGGTTGGAAAGCTGTAAGATGGGAGCATCATTATATAGGTATATTGATCTAGAGGGATTTATTGTAGGAGCTAAAAAACTCCTACCATATCGAACACATATGTGTATGGTCTTTGTGTGGAGGAGGATGCTACTAGGAACATAATTAATGAAGATGAAGTGAGAAATAGAAGAGAGAGAATTCAAGAGTTGTTGAATTTAGAGAAACAGATAAAAAGAAATGGATTAGAATTTGGCATTTTTTACCCTAATTTTCCATATTTTGACAAAAGCAAAGCTATGATAGATAATTTATGAGAAATTGGATAGAGTTCTAGATGTGAAGAAAGGGGGAAAAGAACCTAAATATTCAGAATCTGAATATGAGAGTGAGAGTGAAGAACAATATATCAGTGCACATCACCTAGATCAACCATAATAGAATGTTACAGAAGCAATTCAGGTATAGGGGGAATAGGGACACATTATAGATCTGACTAAGGTTTCTCAACCTGATGATGTAGATGAGCCTGCTACCAAGAGGCAAAAATTTGATCTTGGTCAGAACTCTTATGATCAAACTTACATAAGAAAAGAGAGAAAATGGGATAAAGTAAGTTATCTTGTTCCTGGCAATAGATTATATGATCATAATTTGAGAAAAGAGATTAGAAAAGGAAATAAATTACAGAAAGAGGTAAATGAAAACATAGAGTTGCCTCTCAGAGCATGTATTGATGAACGATTGCTTCACCAACAATAGTTTTTAAGTGATGGTAACTTCATAAAAACTAATGAATTTAAGGATTTCCTTAGATGGCATAAAAAGGAACAGATCAGAGAGTAGTTGAAATCAGATGGTGAAGAAGCAGTAACAAATGAGGCTCTTCTAGCTTTGCAAACATATGATCCTAAAAGTGAGGATGTTTCTCTTGAAGAGGCTAGAAAAATGGTTTTGAAAAGTGGAATTTTGCTTGCTGAAGGCTAGGATTTAGCCTCAGCATTCATAATAGACAAAATCAAAAAGCAACCAAATCTAAAAATGGCAAGTGAGATCCAAATGGATGATATGATTAAAGGGTTTAGATATAGTCCACAATCCCAAGCATTTTCCATGTGGAATTTGTGTCCTAAAGACCAGAAGCCTCAGTTACTCAATATTCAAGAGAGCATGGTGGGAAACTAGATGGTATGGATAGTGTAAAACATAGGAGATCTTGAGATTTCTCAAATAATGACACATTGGGCACATTTAAATGAAGACAAGACAAATCAATTGTCTGAGAAATGTGGTGTCCAAATTAAGGAGGCTAGTGCCCTGGCAAAGGATAGAGAACTGTGCCATATAAAGATTCATCAGCAGGATAAGGTAATTGCTGAAATGACTAAGCAATTACAAGAAAAGCCAGAGGTTGTGTATGTACCCTCAGAGAAGCCTCTACAAATAAAAGGAAAAGTTGAAGCAGGGGAAGAGGTAAAAACAAATGAAATGGCTAAAAAGGATAATGAGTTGCCATAAATTCATTAAGGAGTATACTTCAACATAGGATTGATATCTTGAAAGATAAAATAGATATAATCCTACATGCATATAATAAGTTACCCATTTTGCATGCTGAAGTGATAGGGCACATCTCTGTTTTCACTCCCTTTTTCACAACATGGTCTCCCAGAATACAATTGTTTGAGAAGTTGGCCTCTTTACAACAACATAGGCCAGATTTGTTTGAGATTGTGACAGAGGTAGAAGAAATGATCAAGAAATTTAATGTCACTTTATCTTTATTTAAAGGTAAATTAAATCAGATAGAGGCAAAGATGGGCCTATTTGGACCGAGTTTTAATAGATTTGTTCCTCCACTAAAGGGAGAAGATGATCAAATTAAGGCCTTGGAGGCCTGGAGAAATGAATTTCACAGTAGAATGCCTAGTAAAGAGGCATTTATTATAGATTCTGATCTTGATTTAGAAGGTTTTAATAAAATTTTGGATGAGGCTTTTAAAGCAGAAAATGACATAAATAAATTCTTAGTTGATGTCAAAAGCATAACTAATGTCATATGGGAAAGGAAAAAAGGACAATTGTAGAGTATTCAGAGTTTCAATTGGCCTATAGAGGAAGATGTGAGAGTGTGGGATTTAATGACAAAAACAAAGAAAAAGAAGCCTGTTGAGATAGAAGAAGAGGTCTTGGATAAAGAGTAGAAAGGAACACTTGGCACCTGATCATTGAGTACAGGGAGGTTAGTAATTATGAAAGAAAAGTGTAGGTTATCTTGTAATGGCAGTCACTTAGTCTCAATACAAAAATCAGATACTATCCTAAACACTATCAGATGAAGGCGCTAGAATTCATATGAAGACAAAAGAAGATCAGATTTTATCCCCTATTTTTGTCTTCCCACCGCTTAGACATTCTTGTTTTTTGTCTTTTCTATACTTTTAGGGTTAGGTTTCTTAAACCATCTGAAGCTTGTTGCATCCTTACTTTAAGGATTCCAAGATGGTTTAAGACCTATATATAGATCAAATGTAACAATTTTAAAAGAGAGATGAAATATATTGGCAAGCTAAACTTTCTAAATTTCAGCCTGTGTTTTTGAGCTTTTAGCCTTTTTATGTACTGAAGTAGAAATATATGAATAAAATATAGTGCAACTTTATTCCATATTGTTGTTGTCTCTTTGTTTATTATGTGTACTCTTTTATGTTTAATTTATAAGGCATGTTAAACATATTGGCTATGAGGTAGCTATATAATTATTTGCAAGTTTCTTCTAAGGGGGGAATTAAATTTTGTGAGTGATTTCAGAGAGTACAATGGTAAATAAGGATTTGATACTACATAGTGGGAGTGAAAGAGTAGTTTGCAAGGCACTTTACCTAAGTTGCATGTAGGTTGCAAGGCATCTTACAGTATTCTATTTTATATAACTCTGTGGATTTATATCTATTGATTCTATAAGCCCAAGGATAGGCACTGGTCTAGGAACTTGTTTAGTAATCCATCATCATCCAAAACATTTAATACTATTCAAAATCAATTACCTTCAAAATATATATTAAAATCAATTGTATTCACAGTTATTAAATTTGGAGTTTGTTGATTTCTTAAAGAGAAAATCATTAGGTTGCCCCTCCTAAAGTAAAAGGAAGAAGGATGAAAGTCCTTGTCTCATTGGTTTATGTTATTAAGACCATAGCCTGGCCTGTAGTACTCTGTTTCAAACTAATTATTACAATCTCCAAGGTATTTTATAAGCTATTACAGTGAGGTCTGAAGTAAGTAACCAGTGAATGAATTAGTCCACCAAATACATAGGCTAAAGAATCAGTAATCTTTTAATAGGTAATACCTGCCTGAGTCTGTGGAACTCAAAAATAAAGGAGGTGATAATAGGTATCCCCAGTGTTATCAAATACCTCAGAAATTAGACTTTCTCTTGTCAAACGAGAGTTTGCATTCAAGTATAATCAATATACTATCATCTTAAGGTTGTGGTGCAAGAAAAAGAGCTAACAGAGCAATGTCATACCCTTATCTATATGCTAGAAGCTCGTACTCTTTCCCACCCCATCCAAAGGTGTAGTAGTCCAACTGGACAAAATTGCTGTAAAAATGTAAGGTGAGCTGAAGAACGTCCAGATTCAACTCATCCAAGAACCCCTAATATCAAGCATAATAGATGTCTAAGTGGTGGACATCCCCAAAACTTATGGGATGTTGTTAAGTTAGAATTGGTCTAAGGCCCTTAATGGGTATTTCTCTATGGACTTCTCCCACTTGTGGCTCCCCTGGGAGGGGCAGTCGAACCAAATTTGGGTAGAAAGTGAACCCAAGATGAAGTAGGTCCTCACTGAAGTCGAGAGAGTGAATGAAGTCCTTTTCTTTGAGACTTACCCCAGGGTGTACCGACCTCTAGAGTTCCTAACATTTGATTTCACCCTAGGGAGGATCCCATAGTTTCTCAGAGAATTCAAGACCTGGATGAAAAAATGAGGGGTGAGGTTAACTCACACGATAATGAAAAAACTCTTGCTACACTCTTGTTTGACACTTGGTGTTGGGTACATTATCAAAAACATTCTAAACTAGAGTGTAAGATGTGCATCCTTGTTGCTACCTACCATGTCAATGCCCTCTAAGAAAAAGAACACAAAGAAAATTCACCTGGACCCAGCGATCATTCTACCGGTATGCCTAAGGTGCCACCTATCCAATAATCCCAACCAAAGGCTTCTCTAGAGGGAAACTTCACCCACACACCATCAGAGCTAGAGGAAACTCCTCCCAACCCTCCCAAAATCAATCCAAATAGCACTTTGCCATCCCAGCCCCAGAAAAAAAACAATGACTTGTGGACCCTGAAGTTTGATGGGTCCCGGTCTAAACAAGGCTATAGGGCCAAAGTGGAACTGATCAATCCGTAGGGGAAATCCTTCCTCACATCTTATAGGCTGTATTTTAACTACATGAACAATGTCATAGAGTATGAGGCCTTGGTCCTTGGACTCCTATTCTCACTAAGAAAGGGAATCAACCACCTCCGGGCAATGGGTGATTTAGATTTGATTGTTAAGCAAGTCCGAAGCCAAGATACTTGTCACGATAAAAGGTTGGCTACATACTATAACCGAGCATGGAGCCTCATTGAGGATTTTGATGCCTTCGAAATTGAACTCATTCCCCAAAAATGCAACTATCTTTTGGATGTTCTTGTCATATCCACCAGGACCCTTGAGCTAATGGCTAGCTCACGGCTCTGGAAGTTCTGTATTGAGATGTTCCCCATCCCATCCATTCTGGACAATATCACCCACTTTCAAGTATTTGAGGATGATCAACATATTTTTACCTTCATGGAAAATGTTGGTGTCTTCAAGGATTAGATAGTGGAAGAAAGAGATTATGATGATACCAGGTAGGGTGAAGAAGATGATGGGATCATAGAATTACCAACCAACACCATCCCTAAGGGGATGATAGGTCTTGAACGCATCTCTGACTTAGAACCTCTAGGTTAGGAGAAGATATCATCCTCCTCCAAGGGAGGAAAAATTGAAAAGATCAACATCGGCCAGGCTGATGAAGAAAAATTTGTGCACATTGGCTCCTCCTACTCCCTAGAGGAGAAGGAGAAGATTCTTGCGGTTGTCTGAGAATACATTGACGTAATTGCATGGGGGTATGAGGATTTGAAAACTTATGACACATCCATCATGACCTATACCATCCCACTGAAACTAGATGATAATCCCTTCGAGTAGAAGAAAAGACCAGTAAACCCATTGATCGAGCCTCTAACTCACCAGGAGGTTTAGAAGCTACTATCAGCCCAGATTATCTTTCCTATTTGGCACACAACTTGGGTTGCGAACCTCGTCCCTGTATGGAAGAAAAGTGGCAAGATCTGCCTTTGTGTGGATTTTCACAATTTGAACAAGGAATATAAGAAGGATAATCACCCTCTCCCCTCATTGGATGAGGTGTTACAAATCATGAATGGATCCCAAATGATGTCCTTCCTGGATGGGTACTCTGGGTATAACTAGGTCATGGTTAAGTATGAAGATAGAGACAAAACGGTGTTCACCACCAAGTGGGGAAAATTTGCATACTGAAGAATGCCCTTTGGCCTTATTAACATAGGGGACACATTTCAAAAGGCTATGGACATTGCATTTGAAGGCCTAGTTAACATATGTATAATCATCTACATGGATGATTTGACCATCTTTTCCTAGGACAGGCGTGATCACTCAGCGCACCTCACCCAAATTTGTGAGAGATGTTGGTAGTATGTAATTTATCTCAACCCTAATAAGTGTATATTCAGGGTCATTGAAGGGAATCTGCTCAAGCATATTGTCTCTAAGAAGGGTATATCCTGTTGGTTGTATTTCCTATTTTTGCTGCTACGCCTTGTTCCTTGCCTTTCCCTCTGAAAATTTTCAGGTTTTCATGCCTATAACTTGCCAAAATTGTCAAAAACCCTGCTAAAACCCTAAAGCCTAATGTTAAACAATGTATTTTGAAACCCTCAGCCATGTCTTATATTTTGTCATTACCTTTTTCAGTCACTAAAGACATGTGCTTTAAGTCAGGTTGCATGATCGCTTTACCAGGATCGAATATGCCAAAGCTTCTCCCGAATTAGTTTTCCCTTTGTGTCACGTAGTCTCGTTAAGAAATTGAATATTCCATCTATGTCTCAAGACTTAGTGATTTCCTTTTAGTCGGGTTGTCGCTTAATGTCATGTTATGAGCTTTTAAAGGGAACGGGACCCACCTTCAGTCGGGTGATCGCGAGAAAAAATGGCCAGTCAAAGAAATGTCTCCCGACCTTGCACTTTCTTCATGTCGCATTGTCGCTGGATCTGCTTGGTCAAACAGTTAAGGCTTTTCTTCAGTCGCGTGGTCTCGTGATTAATTGGCGGTTAAGACATAACAATCACGACTCAGCGACTAACGGTTTCATGTTAAGTGATTTCCTTCAGTCGGGATGTTGCCAGATCAGGGCGGTGAATCAGATTCCCAGTGTGCATAAAGAGGACGAAAGAAAAGATGACATCTGTCACAGAACTAGTGGTTGTCACTGGGTCGCCAGAAGAAGAATAGGGATCAAGCGATAAGGAGACTAGGGTATGTTTTCCCTCAGTCATGAAGTCTCCTGATATTTTAAGGGCATGAGGAAATGTATAGCGATTAAAAGACAGCCGTGCGATGGAAAGATGAAAAGATCTGATGGTGGTCGCGAAGTCTGGTGATAAAAGTGCCCTAGGGAGAAAGTCCTTCCGACTAAGCGATTAAGGTATGTCGCGAGGTCACTGTGAACAGAAAAAGGAACATGCTTCAAGTTAAAGGTAAAGACACAGGATCACGCGATAGAGAGACTGAAGGACTGTTCAATACATCGCTTACTCGCTAATGTTTTCAGATGAAAGGCATACAGCTCACGATTATGCGATGAGGTAAAAAGGGAAGGTGGCGCGCAGTCGCCAGTAAACAAAGGAGAAAGGCATACAGCTCACGACTGTGCGACGAGGAAAAAAGATAGCTGTCGTGCACTCGCCGATCAAAAGAGATAAAGGGAATAAATCTTGTGAGTATATGATGAGCCAAAATAAGATAGACATCGTGCACTCGTAGTAAATAAAAGAATGGGGTTCTCATGCTCGCGAGTGGGTGACTAAGTCAAAAAACAGCTCTCATCGCTCGGTCGCACATAAAATGAAAGCTGGAATGTTAAGATGGCGAGTGAGTGACTGGACAAGGTTTGCAGTGAAAAAGTGAATATCGCTCAGTCGCCGAGGCTCAAGTGGTATGGAAAGTCAGCTCGCGACTAGGCGATGAGGTAAAAAGGGTGGTGTCGCTTACTCGCAGGAATCAAAAAGATAAAAGGAAAAGTGGTGCGAGTATGCGACAGACACAAAATAAAGTTCAAAAGTTAATGCATCGCTCACTCGCATGGATCAAAGAGTAAAATATAAAAGTGGCGCGGGTGTGCGACTAACATGAAATGAGGATCAAAGGCAACACATCGCTCAGTCGCAGAAGGTAAAAGGTGCAGTAAAAGTAGCTCGCGACTATGCGATGAGAAATATAAAAGATGTGTCGCTCACTCGCGGGAATTTTTCCAAAGGTGAAAATATAGCAGCAGTGCAGACAGAACGCGTGAACTGATGGAGCAAAATTTTTCAAAAGGGTTGATGGTGCATTCAATGTGCGTTCATCATGTTCACCATGTCTAGTGCCCAGGTTGTTCAGTTTGCAGAGATTCAGGCACTGTAGGTGAGCAGAGTTATGTCTGAGATTTCACAAGTACAAGAGCAGATATCAGTAAAGACAGACATCAACAAATTCTTCCTTGATGTAAAGAGCATCACCGATTAGAGATGGGACAGATAGAAAATACAGGTACAAAGCATTCAAGACTTCAATTGGCCAACTAATGACGAAGTAAAGGCATGGGAAGTCATGACTATGCCTAAGGGAAAGAAACCTGCAGTAGAGGAGGAGATTTTGGATGATAAGTAGGGTGACACATGTTGCTGCACTATTCATGAACTTGATGGACAGTTATTTCAAAAGGAAATGCAGGTGAGCCGGCGAGAACAAGTGCCAGGACTTTACAATAACTACACCAGTGGCCACCTACAAATCAGATTGCAGTCGCCAGGTCGGGAGAACAACAAAGATATCAGATTTTACTGTTTTGACTTGGTTACCTCGTCGTTTCTCCTCTCTCTCTCTTTCTCTGTCTTACATCTTTAGGGTTAGGGTTTTGAGATTATCTGAAGCTTGTTGCATCCTTATGGATCCCAAGGTAGTCTCAAACCTATATATATGTAAAATTTTGTAGTAGAAAAGGTTCGTCTTTGATAATTGCAAGTCTTTGATCTTTTAGAGGTCTTTGATTTTTTTGGAACATTTTGTAAAGAAGAGATAATATACAACAGAACTCAGATATTATGGTTCTTGTTTATCTGTTAAAGCTGTGTAAACTTTTCATAAATCAACAAGCTGGATTACATAAATGAAATACGGTGCAATTTTACTCTTCTCAACTGTTGTCTCTTTACTTTGTATGCGTGCTTTTCTGTGTTAAAGTTTATCAGGTATTCATTAACACTCTGGTTAT